>VUQK01011819.1:0-13034 GCA_015106715.1 Bujurquina vittata
TATACATGCCTCGGCAAAATGTGAATGACATTTAGTTTGTCTGGTAAACATCGCTATGGTCGCAGTGTGTCGTAGTCTATTTACCAGAACACAGGTCCTTGCTGCTGTCTTATGCAACGGCTTTTGAAGCTGACTGCTGATCAACAAAGCCAGTTTCAGGTTGGATTCTTTAAAAGGGCAAGGTTCACTCCAGAGAGACATGTCTACAAACCTAGCCAAGCCAATGATGGATGGGTTAATAAGAACAGTGATGGCAGCAATAGCATTAGCTCCTGGCCCGTCTGAAGAGTTTTGTGCCATCAGCAGTGGGTTGCGTCTTGACTGGAGCAGCTCTAAGAGTGCTTTTTCGGCCAGTTTATGGTTGACCAACAGACGATTTGTCACACGCACTACATCATTCTCGCTCAAGTCCAACTAACCTATCCATCTTCCTTAGGTACCTTTGCACACACTTGTTCTCTCTTTCTGATGTAGCAGCAAAAACACAACATGTATTTCAAAGCTCTTGGATTAGTGCAAGCACATGGGGGTTTCTCTGAAAAGTCTTTCAAATCAGAAATGGGAAATTCCAGTTTGCTATATGAATCATCACAGTTTTTGATTCATCCTCGAGGAGTACATTTGTACCAGGTCCCACTTTGTCCCGGCCTTCGTTCTTGGCCTTGTGTTTGGTCTTGCCATTTACTGGGATTAGAGCATTACTTTGGTCATTTTCCAACTCAATTTGTAGCCCTGCATTATGTTTTTTCACCCTTTCCTGATGCTAAAGACATCAGAGTGTTATTTTTTTTTATGTTAGTAAGTATTGCAAATTTTATGTGCGCAGGTTCAAATAAAGTCCAGGCAGCAGAGTTCTCAAACTCCCAATCAGGATTTTTTTCACATGCTCCTTGAGTTTCTTTTAGAGAGAAAGAGTGGACACAATACACTTTAGTCTCGCCTGCCCAGTTGAATCCAATAAGTAATATTAGCCTCACTTGAGGGAAACTTTGCTCAAAATTTTACCCACAAGGTTTTGCAGGGTGTAAAAACTCTTAAGAGTTGACTTACCTCAAGGCACAAACGTTATCTAACACAGCTCCACCAGAAAAGGTAAAACAGAGTTGTGTGTTTCCAGCTTAAAGTTTAGTCCTCCTTAGTTTTATCCATCCGTTCAGGTTTGTCTGTACAATTTACACAAAGTTTGAGTTTTAACTCGGCTACAACAAAATTTGCACTGCAACTAAACAGCAATTTCCACAACATTTCCTCCTCTGTCTTTGACTCATTTATCTGTGCATTAGTCTGATTGAATACCTGGTCTGGTATCAGTGACACCCATGCAGGCTTCGTGAGGAGGAGGTCGACCTAAGCACAGCCTAGCTGTGGGCTAAAGGCTAATTACATTTCTGACTTGCTGAAATGTACACCGTCTCCTGAGAGAGCATTCTGGAATAACACTCAACCCTGTATCGGATATCTGATGATTGATTTTTACCTCATAATTACTTTGATGTATTAATAAGTCATCCATTTCTTTTGTAAATCTAGGGCCTGGCAGTGTCATGGGAATCATTTGGGGGTGTACGTTACGCTCACCAAAAGTTGAAAGGTTAGAGTGCACAGAGCAGTGCGTGCATGTGATTGCATTAGCCTGTGACACTGATTGCCAAGATTCATTGTCACGGCATAGGCTTTGGCCTTGGAAAATACATTTTCCGTGTGTGTGTGTGTTTATAACATTCTTTGATAATAATAAAAATTGTATTCATAGGAGCCCTTCAAGACACTGAAGGACACCTTATAAGCAATTAAAGGACAAAATTACAGTGCAGACAAAAAACACCATTGAATTAAACCACTGAGACGCGGCTGTGTGAGTTGCTCTGTTTACCTCACTATAATTGTGAAATTGTGATTATTTCAGTGTTCTTTGGAGAGCTTAATCTGTGTAGACAAGAAAAAAATACCTCAATTTGAAATTGATATTTCATCCAGTATAGTTTTTCTACAAATTTGTTTTATAGCCATTCTTAAAATCCCCTCAAAGTGGACCAATTATGTTCATTTTCAGCTCCATATTTTCCCTCAGGTAGCTTTGCATGGTTTACACTTAAAAATAATCCTAATATCTCCGATACTGGGCCTCGGTCTAGTATAAGATATCACTCTCCCTATAAATTGACTTTCTTCTGACTGGCTGCCCCTCCTAAACAAAATGTTTGAACAGCAAATGGGTGAGAATGCAGTGCTAATAACCAGAGCTGTGTGCCCGAGACACTGAGGAAATCCCCTATCTTTGAAAGCATGCAGATCTAAGAGCTTAAAGAGCTTATTTGAAAGTTTGTCTATGTTTAATATGAGCATCCACCACGGTAACAGCATATAAATAACAGAAAAATAAGAAGGTGTATTAGGTCCACATCATAGTTTAACACTTAGCCTTAAAGTGTTACGATTACAAATGCAAAAATTTGCCATTACTTCCATTTAAATACTGCTTTTCTAATCTTACTGACCACTCAAAGCACTTTAGAATAAGTCATTATTAAATCATACACACACACACACTTTATTCTACATATCTATACACTTTAAACACTTTATCTTCCTCATGGCCAATTTAGGATCACCAGTTAACTTGAAATGCATGTCTTTGGACTGTGGGAGGAAGTACCAAGAAGAAACCGCATGGGCCTAGGCAAACTCCTCATAGAAAGGCCAAGCACCAGATTCAAACCAGCAGCCTTCTCGCTGCGAGGCAAGAGGGCTAACCACTGTACCACCGCACCATCCCGAAGGCACAAGTGGCTTCCCCACTGGTTTTGTGACGTCAGAACATCATGATTGTAAGTGCTGCACAAACTGAGGTTTGACTGAGCATGTGGAAGCATCAGATTCTGCACATTGGATTCTCAGATTTTTACTGAGGAAAGTGGATACACTACTTTCACAAATTTTCAGTAAAGTAATAGCTTACCTCATAGAAACGGAAGGGGTCAATAAAAAGCTCTAAAAATTCCATTCCTGTATGACTATACTGCATTCTCAGTTATGTTCAGAGGGAAAAGCAATCAGTATTTTTGCTGTTTACTTGCTTTCCCTCCGTGTATATATATATATGCAGTAGGATTGGACTCCTCATAGCGGTAATCTAGGTAAAGATTTTTACTGTGGTTAATGTTGTGAAATGGTCAAATATAACTCACCTATGACAGTTTTTTAAGGGCCTCAGATAAAAAAAATTCTTGACAGGTACCCTGGTTATGTACAGTAGCTGGAACAGGTAGGAAACTCAAATACCATTTGTGCAATCAGCTACAGGTTGAGGAACCTGTCCAATGCAATGTTCAATACATTTTTTTACCCTTTTTTGGGGGCGAGGGGGGACATATGTGTATACGTGCATGTGTGTCTGCATGAGCTTGTGCATATATACCCATATTCATACATATGTGAGGACGTGCATGTAATCTTTCCCAAATCCAACAGTGTGAGCTTAGCTCATTATATGAGAGATTTTGTTTTACAAAGAGTGACGGGGAAAATGCACTTAGAGTAAGCCAGCATCTAGACCCCTAAATAAGGATAAAGAGACGAGCAGAACCCAAACGAGGCAGTGTGGAGAGTCCAAACGTCACAACACAGGATGGTGATACGAACCCAAGTGTCTGCAACCTGCACCAAAGTCCAAGAAGTAGTGGTGACCATTGTGCCAATGCAGAAACATGCAGGAAGGTCTCCACCAGTAAAGGGTGCCCACCCCGCCTCAGAGAGGCGGGGTGGGCGGGTTGGTGTGTGAACCCACTGTCCTGTATAGTAAATTGTGTAACTGTCATGCCCAACATAGCAAGATATTTTGAGAAAATACTTTTCCCCTCAAAAAATGATTGAAAATGCAGTTTAGTTGTATGGGAGACATGGTTGGCAGCAGAGTGAATAGCTTGAGGGCACTGGCTGAGGACCATAACTCAGGGGTGCCAAATTAATTTTAATTCATGGGATGCGTGACCTCTCGAGTGACCAGAGCAGTAAAACAATAAAAAAATTTAAACAATAGCTCTCCATCCCTTTCTTTATTACTTAAAAAGTACAATACATTCTGAAAATGTTCACATTTAATGAACAGATGATAATGAGTTAAGATGCCTCATGTAAATAAGACCACTTTCAGTTTGTCTGCTGTCATTAGGCACAGATTTGTGGCCTAACTCCCTCCAGTGTGGTATAGCAGGTCATGTCTTTGTCTGTTAAAATGATGTGAAGACAAATGGAGACCGATGGCTCACATTAAATTAACAATTTGGAAACCACGCTCATGATGTGATCCATTTTTAATGACAGAACAATTGCTTCCTGGTGCAACATAGAATAGTCCAAAAAAGTCCAAAAGAATAAACCCTCTCCAATGCAATTTCCACACCTCCCAAAGCCATTCAAAAAGGGACAGATTAGGTTCTGGCCCATGGAATATATGTTTGACATCCGTGCCATAACTTCTGATTTCAGGGTACAATCCAAAAAGTACAACGGCAAGCATTGCTCTTTATGAGGGAACTTGATCATAATTTGGTCTAGCTGTTTAAGCCGACAAGAGAAACCTTAAACATTTCAAAGATCCTTTAATTTCTTAATTATACTCTCTACATGAATAAGTAGAGAAAAGATTGAATCCGTCACTGACACGAAACCATTCAGTCCATGAAACATCCATCATTAATATCCAACGGTATTTTGAGTCAGATAGACGGTTGAGGGGAGTGAGGAAGTAGAGTTCTCTTCTGCCCCACTCACGGGAACTAATAGAGTTAGCCTGAGGATATTAGCCTGCAGTAGAGGAGAAATGCAGCTACAGCACAGTTCTTACAGTCAGGCTGAAGCAGTTAGTGGATACTTACACCTAAAGCAGCACAGCGAAAGCTCTTCTCATACATTTTTAGCATGGCTGGCATGACTGGTGGTGAAGACACTTCTCCTGGCAGTGTTAGTTCCAGCCAAGAGAATTGTGCACACCACATAATAGATGCTCCTCTCTTTATTTAATACATTTTTTTAGTGGCTCAAAGTGAATGAAGAAGCAGTGCTTTCCCTTAACTTTCCAAATATTTTGTTTTTTTAATATTTTAGAATTTGTGTGTCTGTATGACACACATGCTTCAAATACACACAATTACAGTCAAGTCTTTTGGTTGACTTCTGCTCTAATCCATCCCAAAGGTGTTCTATCAGGGTGAGATGAGGACTCTGTGCAGGCCAGTCAAGTTCTTCCACACCAAACTGGCTCATCCATGTCTTCATGGAGCTGCTTTGTGCACTGCTGGGCAGTCATGTTGGTACAGGAAGGGGCCATCCCCACAGTGTTCCCACCAAGTTGGGAGCATAAATTGTCCAAAATGTCCTGGTATGCTGATGCATTAAGAGTTCCTTTCCCTGGAACTAAGGGGCTGAGCCCAACTCCTGAAAAACAACAACCCCACATCATAAACCCCCCTTCACCAAATTTTACACTTGGCTCAAAGCCCTCAGACGAGTACCGTTCCGGTGGCAACCACCAAACCCACACTCGTCCGTTGGATCGCGTGACAGAGAAGTGTGATTTGTCACTCTAAAGAACACGGTTGACTGTGGAATATTTAGTAGTGAGGAAATTTCATAGCTGGACTTGTTGCACTGAGCTCCTGAGCGCGACCCATTCTTTCACAAATGTTTGTAGAAGCAGTGTGCATGCCTGTGTGCTTGGTTTATACACCTGTGGCCAAGGGAGGGACTGGGACACCTGAATTCAATGATTTGGATTGGTGAGTGAACATTTTGACAATATAGTGTGACTTAAAAATATCATCATGGTGAAATATATTTACCCCCGAGATATATACATTTCTTGATATGTATGTGTTTGCATGTACAGTACAGTAATCACATGAGGACAGATGTGCACATATGCGCATGTGGCTATGTGTATCAAGGACTTGAGTATAAAGTCTGCCAGCTACACCCACCTCAAACCAAACTGGCCACGTCTCTCTGAGCTGCCATTTTAATGAGCAGGTGCCGGGAAGCGGAACAAAAGGCATTAAGCAGCTCGTCTCTCCTGATTGCAGGCAGCCACGCTCTTCTAAGTGAGGGATAAACGTGCACTCTCCACAGTCCTCTCTGCGTCTGTGTGCATGTCTGTGTGTGTGTGTGTGTGTCATGGATACATCGATTCCTTTGGAAAAAGACAGCAGTTCCAATCTTGATGAAATAATTCTGGAGCAAGAATCAGACTATTTACTCCAGAGGTCCCCAACCCCTGGGCCGCAGACTCGTATCGGTCCGCGGGTCATTTGGTACCGGGCCGCACTGAAAGAATAAATAATTAAGACGTACGACACAGCGGCTCTGCAGTCACCCTCTATGTGAAGTCAAAGCTTCCTGTCACTGCAGGGATTGTGACAGTGCATTGATGTGTGCCGGCCGATGCTCCATGAGGTCGATTCCGGCCATCGCATAAGCTAGCAAAAATGAGTTGCAGAGAAACAAGCTGACGACTCACGCTGATTCAGCGTTATGAGTTGTATTTTTGCATGCACTTCATATTTGTTTTGTTACCATGGCACCAGAGAGCGTTGGGGCAGGGAGGATGTTACTCATTATGTTGCTGGCACAAAGTTGCGAGGACGCTGCTGATAAAGTTGCATAAGAGCACACAGTGGATGCACATTCATCATTACATTTAGAAAACATCACAGTTTTTATGCTGGTTGTATCATTTGTTTGGTTGTATTTATCTGCCACACCTTAAAAGACGATCGGTGAAAATATTATGCTGGTCTGTGGTGCAAAAAAGTTTGGGGAATGCTGATTTACTCCATTAAATCAGCAGTTTCTTTCTTTTGTTTTTTCGTTTTTAAAATTGAATGTTTATCGACAGCCAATATTTTTTGAGACTAGTGAAATAAATATAGAAACAAAATTTCATTCAGTACATAAATCACTGTCTATAGAGATCCTATTATGTACACAATGTCTATGCACTAAATATCTTTAGTGAAAATGGAGATGCAGACAAAAAAATAAATGGATTCTATATGAGCCCTTTATCGATCTCTCAACTTTGTTCAACAAAGCATCGCAGCTGTCAAAAATTCAGGACCCACTGGGCTCAAAGCTTCCCTATAGTTCCAGATCTCAAATTTCTCCATTTAAACAAACACGATTTCTCTACAACAAGCAGACAAAAACTAAATGTAGAAGCCACAGACTGCACATAAAACATGGACCTCCAGGTCTTAAAAGTGAAATGCGGAGCTGCGTCAACCCTAAATAATTTCTAATAATCAGTGTTCCAAATTAACCAGTGTTCACCTGGCTGCTGAGGGTGAAGCAGAGCAGAAATGAGCACTGTGAATATATTGTCTGTCCCAATGCCCGCTCATAATTTTGCCAAAATAAATCAACTCTTTGGCAAATGTTCTTGTTGCCATTGTTTTTCTTGTTCATTATTATTCTTCCAACATATGGCAATTACAGAGGTCATTCTTCAGCTAAAGTCTGCTCAGAATGAAGCCAGGTGTGGATGTGTCACAGGTTAATCTGGCTGAACTGCCACACTCTGCCCCAGTGTAGCACCAGTAGACTAGCATCCACTTGATCTGAGTGCTGATAACACAAGGTGTATGCTTCAGTTGTGGGGCTGAAAATCCTCCAATCACACAAAGATGTGCGGGAAGAATAATAATGGCAATAAGAACGGTTTATTATGACCAGGCATCGGCTCAGTCGCCTATATTGTCCTTGTAGCATGCGTTGTAGCATGGGAATGCCACCAGTTAAAGTCAAAAGCTCCATTTATTTTTGTCAAAAGCAGTGCGACAGCTGAATATTGTGTCATGTTAAAATACAACAACAGGCATAACGAATCCATTTTTAAAGACAATGAAAAAGGCCAATATAGTGTTTATTTTCTGGTCTGTCGGCAGCAGCTGCTGAAAAGCAAGTCCGCGACACATCTGCTTCACCCTGGTCAGCCAGTCGAACGCCAATTAATCTGAAACACCAGCAGGTGGCAGCTGCTTGTTTGATCCATGGTAGGAACTGGGAACATATTTTTACCCCATACTGTTTATAGGGAGACCAGATCAAATGGATAAAGAAATAAAGGAATACATGTAGAGCATGTTTGTGTGGGACAAAGTGATTCATATTAATAATGCTGAGAGTAGTATATATGTATTAAAAAAATAAATACAAAAGTTTTGGCATGTGAAAGACAAACATGTACTGTATTCTAGTTTCTGTTTCTGGTCTCATGTGTTCACTCCTGTGTTATCTTCTTCTGTCTTAATAGCTGTTAAAACTGTTCAGACTCACTTTGTAGAAAATGTGGGACATTTTCTATATGTGAGGCGGGGGGGGAGGTCACATGGTGTGATGTTCCACACAAACATCTCTGCTTTATCTCTCCCCTTTAACTCTATTCTATCCATCTCTAGTTGTTGTATCTCTTTCTGTTGACCAAATATTCTCCAGGCTTTCTGAAGGTTTTTCTTTGGACATTGGCTGCTTTTTCACTCATTTTCAGTCCAGCCCTTTAAAAAAAGACTTTGAATTTTGGTGGAATGTAAATTCTCTTCTGCCTTCACAATTGTTTTAGGTAGGAGATGCTAGAAAATGAGAGTACAATATATAACTCTAGGAAGTGTTGTACACAACAGTGTACGTGGTGACCAAAGGGGTTAAGCCACTCAACACTGAATCTTTCAAGCAGAAAAAAAATGTAAATTGTTCCTTTAGGCACTTTGTTGAGCGCAACCTGTTGCAAAGCACAATATTAGTTCCCATTTCCTTGTGATATATTTGACGAAATTTAGATTTTGGGGTTTTTTTTTTGCACCTTCTATGTAGCCAATATGTACAGAGGAGGTCAGGAGACAGGAGGAGGAGGTCTGCTGCTGTCCATAAAACATGGTGGAGGCTCTGTAATGGTTTGGAGCTTCATTTCAGCCAATGGTGTTGGAGATCTTGTCACAACTGATGGAAGGATGAACCTTAATTTGTTCCCAGACTGCTAATGCAGGAACAGAATACCTGGACAGAAAAACACACAGTGGAACCCTGTCAGTCATGGATTGGCCTCCCCAGAGCTCAGACCTCAACATTACTGAAGCACTGTGGGCTCATCTTGGCAGAGAACAGAACATCTGGTTTTGTCTTTTATCCTGTGTATTCTTTTTGATAATGCTTATACGGAAGCATTATACTGAAGCATCCTGCTGCAATAGTTTCAGGCTGCTGGGGGGGCTTCGCATGATGCACTGAACATTTCCTCTTCGCTCATCTCTTTTCACTCTGTTTTTACACCGCTACCATATTTAATCATTAAACTCTGGCACTCTCGTCCATAGTTTACCTTCTGTGCCGTCTGTCTCTGCCCTCTTCTCCCTCAACCACAACCAGCCATGGCAGATGACTCCCTGAGCCTGTTTCTGCAGGCGGTTTCTTCCTGTTAAAAAGGAGTTTTTCCTTGCCACTGTTGCCAAGTGCTTGCTCATAAGGGTCGTGTGATTGTTGTTTCATTATGATATTACAGGGTATTTACCTTACAATATAAAGTGCCTAGAAAGTGCAAAATATATAAAAAAAAAAAAGAAAAAAGGGGTGGCTCAAGACTTTTGCACAGTACTGCATATCTAAATATAAAATTCCATGAACTGGCTATTTGTTAAATCATCATTGTACTGTGTCAAGGAACTACAAAGGTGACAACAAAGTAAAATGTCATGCATTAATACTCAAAGTGGTTCCGTATGATAAGAAAATATCACTGGTAATGCCGGTGTGAGCATCAGAGCCATGAGGCAGAGTAGACAAAGCTCACAGTCTATGCGCTTGCTCTTCACCAACAAAAAAGAATTTAAAGGACATCATGACAAATACAGATAAATGTCAACAAGATACACAAATGCAGCCAAAAGAAACATAAAAGGCAAGCGAATGAAATCAAAATCCGCGATGCACATACTGACACAGACACTGAGTGTGCACGTGCCTGTGAGCGACAGAGAGAGACCGACTGGAAAGACACGGTGTGCGCACAATGTACACCATGTGATCATTTGTAACAGTAGGATTCATTAGCAAAGTGCTTGCACAGTATCAGTCCAAAATCCAGTCAAGTGTGAAGTTCATTCAGATGCAATTAAACTGAAGGTACATCTAAATACACAGCAGAAGACTAATATGAGCCTTAAAATAAAATCATGGCGTGCACGTGAGAACAGAGAGCGAATGAAAACTATAACTGGCTAGTCTTAAAATCAACATGTTGTGCAGCACATCAAACATATGCCTGAAAAATGGATCTCTAATATGCAAGGAGTTACTGAGCATCAATAATAATGGAGGAAAAAAATCAAAGACAAGTAGATTGTTCTTCATTTGCATCTTCATTACTCAGTGAGGCATTCAGAACATTTTGACTTCTTTCAGATGGGTGGATTTCACTTAGGGGAGGTCCAACTTTTGTGCATGCAGGTTGACTGCCATGGCTTACTGGGACACTTGAACCTGTGCGTTTCCCTGCTGTGATGGGTCAAAATGCTGTGAAAAAGATCTGTTGCACACAACAGTTTGTTTACCCTTAAGTTATGATGCAGTGCTACAAGAAAAAGAAAAAAATCACATGATTGCATTTTACAGTTTATTTGCCTGAAAGCTATAAAAACGACACAATAAAAGATGAGTTAATCATGAATTATAATGCTGTTGATTAGTGTGTATGCAAGGTAAGATTTGTCCCCCTAAAGTGACCCTTGGCTGCATTTCTGCAAGAGTGATCTGACACAGATTATTTGTGCTGACAGTGCTTTCCATGCCAGTGCTGCACAGATAAGGTCATACAAATTGGGGTTGGGGGTATCAATTATTTTAGGAGGGGTAACCAAAACACCGGGGAATTCCAGCCGGTTTCTGACAATAAGCAAAGTGGTTAACTTGCTGGCTTGAAAGATAAAAATGTCTTGGTTGTCCAATTGATGACTTTTGAGGTTTTTCTACTTTTAATTTGGTTATCTGCCAAGATAACCTTGTCAGTGTTCGACGCAGCTCTGAAACAAAATCCTAAAAGGTCAGCGAGGACGGGAGTGAACAAAAATCGATCCCAGTGGCTGTGATCACAGAGGACATTTTCAGTTACAAGAGTTTTGCCACTTAGAAAATAACTTTATCTGGCTTTATGGCACATTTTAGCTACAAGACAAGGTTATAAAGAAATAATGGCACGGGCCATACTCTAAATCATAAAATGAAATAAAAACATTAATTTTTTTTAATAGAAACGGTTTACAGGTGCACATTCATTGCAGCATATTCTCTAACAAAGTCTGCAGGGCACAGGCGTTTTGAGTGACAGCAGGCAGTTATGAGAAATTAGTGCAATAGCCAATGGCGACGGAAAGAACTACCGAGATGTTATCTAGGCTGCGTTTCAGACAGATGTAGGAAAAAGCCTGTCATTGGAAAATATTTCCTCTTAATTTTCTGCGACGACCTGGTTGATTTGGTTTTGGCAACACAAAACATTCACTGATGCCCCGGGGCTCAAAGAGAACACTGTGTAGGTGTGTGTTGCTTTCTTTGAGATTGCATGGCCTCTCTGGTGTACTGCGTGACCATGAAAGAAGTTATTGTCACTTTGTAAGTGATTTTAAAGCAGGCAAAGGAAGGAGCAGAAGTATTTTGTGACAAACAAAATGATAAGTGCGCTTGGTGCAGGTGAGGGGACAAAAGAAGGGAAAAAATAAGCAAGTGGTGGGCCAGTTCATTTCACAAGCTCCACATTTTTAGCCTAAAAGTCTCAATGTAATAAAAAAGAAGTCAGTCTGGATTTTGTGCAACCTCTCCCAGGCCTAGAGCAAATTTTTCAGTGACACAACATCCAGTGTGGAGGTTTGCTTAAAGGTTGGGTCATTCTGAAAATAAGTCGCCATCAGTCAAGCTTAGACCTTTCTCACCACTTTTCCGCGACCGTTGGGACTCGGAGGAAAAGCCCACGTTGTATTCAAACTGTGCGCAACATTTGGAACTGTTTGATTAAAGCAACGATAACAGCAACACCCTACGTGCACGGCACGTTTTGCTCAGTTAGAATTCAGTTTTGGATTCCAGCTCAGCAGACTGGACTCCTGTGCTTTAACACAGAAATACACAACACCATCCCAGGACGGCACATATTGCAATCCTCCAGGCACCCCGGAGTTATAGGTCACTGCAGGGGTGGACTGAAACAATCATTCAGGCCAAGAATGAACTGACTCCTTCTCATCCTGCTCATTCCACTGCTGATTTTCAAGCCCAACCCTGTGAATAGTTGCAACAGGTACCAGACTGGCAACAGTTAGGTCACCGCTAAAGTTCAACTGTAGTTGACTGTTAAAAACTATAACTACAGATACACCTACAAAGATGCATCAAGAATGAGCCAATCATAGGACATTGAAATATAAAAGACTAAACACAGGATAAAGTTGAACTGTTCAGTTGATATATCCATATTCAGCCATCCAGCACACCAGAACTATTAAAAAAAAAATCATCCTCACACACACACACTGAATGAAGCTGAACTTGAGCTACAACAACACAACTGTGTGTATTTTTGACACTGTTTTGGACTGACCTTGCCACTTGCTGTGAGTTCTTTTGCAGCATTTTATTTTGTGACTGTGCACTTCATTTTGCCAAAAAGACACCCTTTACAGTCCCTCCTATAGGTGTCATTAGGCACCTTCACACATTGGGATGAAAGAGTCACAATGAGAGTCATGCATGAGAGGTCTGTGAGCTCATTCGTTCCTGTCATATTATCACTGGCCAGGCTGACTGTTCGCAACAGGACGAAAAGACTCTCGGGCCATCTGGAAATGTCCCAGCCTAAATTGTCCACGCCTAAACTGTAAAATCAGGATTCAGGAGACAGACAACCTTTCTGCTTTTAAGATTAGATTTAAAACATTACTTTTTGATGAAGCTTATAGTATAGAGCAGGATCAGGTGATCCTGAATCCTTCTTTCGA
>VUQK01011820.1:16338-37312 GCA_015106715.1 Bujurquina vittata
AAATTTTACGAGAAAATATTTGTATACTATCAGAAGCCCATTGTAGGGAAAATCTGAACTACTGTCCAGCTTTAAGGCTAATTATCCACCAGATGGCGCTATATGTTCATTGTATTTTTCTGTGGCGGCAGAATTATGGGCTTCTACAGCATACAGGAATTAATTTGAAAGCAAAAAATGAAGCAAGCCATGCTTATGTGTTGTAGTGTCCTTTACATTTGTTTGTCTGGATTTTATAAGAAATATATAAGCGAACATATGTTTGTTGATCGATATATACCTATAGATAGATAGATAGATAGATAGATAGATAGATAGATAGATAGATAGATAGATAGATAGATAGATAGATAGATAGATAGATAGATAATCTTTATTTATAAAAAAGTGGACTATTTATAGTGCAAAGTTAACCAACATATAGGTTTTTTGCATACGGTTCTCAAAGAGGTTCAACAACACACTCTTCCTCTATAAGACAAAATGTTTTTCACTATTTATTTTGAAAGAAGTCATATAATTTCTGCCAAAATTTGTTAACACATGGGCAAAACAGGTGACCAAAAGGTTCTTATAGACCTGCTGTTATTTACAGGATGACCAGATAGAGTTTCCCTACAGGCGCATCTGCTGGAGACAGTCGGGTCTGCAGGAGTTACAGGGATATTTTATTTTCCAATATATTCTTCATAGGTCAGCAAAAGTCCTTCACTGCTGAATAGCTGCTCCACCCTATGATGCTTTTTTGAAAACAATATTCCCAAAACAGAGATATATGTTTGTATAAAATGTCTTTATTATTCTAGAAAGTGACAGATAGACGAAAAGTGACGAGAACAAAACATAACGTCACTGTCGGTATGGGCAGCCGCAGAGGCTTCTGGGAGGCTGTCGTGTCGGAGACATTTTGGATTTAAAGGGGCTGAGCTAGCCGTCAGTCCCAGCTCTCGGTAAGTGAAAAAGCTGCGTTTCCACCGTGAAACAATATTCTTGTGTGGACGTGTGTGTGGGTGCGTGTTTTGGGAGTATGGGTTTAAGATGCCGCTCACAGAAACGATCAGATCGGAGCTTCGAACCGGCTGAATCAGCGATATTTAGCCAGGGAGTGGTGACGCTAACGGGTTAGCTGGGAGCTAGCTGGTCACTGAGCGGAGCATTGAACAGATCCGGCGGCGAGTGGGCGGTAGGAGCTCTCAAAACTCATGAGTTTGCGGTCAGAAAAATAATCCTAGCAAACCCAGCAAAGGGCGTGATAGTCAAAATGTGGCCTTGAAGATGATAATGACATTGGTAGGAGAAAGCAGAAAATCTCCCGGACCACGAAACCTGAATTGTGTGACTCCAACAAAGCGCTGCGTTTGTGTCAAATGTCAGGCTACCTGGTGTGTTGTTTTCGCTCTGAAGTGATTTGAAAATATACACAAAGCTCTGCGCACGTCGGGGTTATGCAGTGTTATTAACGTGTAACTACCACGACTTTAGGATGCAGCGTCTGTTTTCAGCTGTTTCCCAACATTAATATCTTGGCTCATTTGTGGAGAGCTGCGTTCGAGACACAGGTGTCTAATTTTGCTCATTATTACTCCTGAGGCTGGAGTGATGCTCAGGTGAACATTTCTTCTTTATTTCTAGCAATATTCAGGCAGGCATTTGTCAGACAGCCATTAGTGGGAAGCAGCCCTCTAGCAGCTGGTTTTGTGGCGTGATGGATGACTGAGGACGGTGTCAGTGGCACTTCCCTGCTGGTTGTTTCCAGGCCCTGCCACACCCTCTGGGTTGGCTGGCTGGCTGGCTCTCCTTTGTGTCTCACAGTGATACTGAGACACTGTGCTGGATTGCTGTTTATTGTGCAGGAAATGGATAGATGTATTAATCTGGTGGTGTCAAACTTCATCAAGTAGACAGGAAAAGCATCCCCTTGGGAGACGGCACTGGCTTCTCCCACTGGCTTGATTGGGAACCTGCTGACTGCAGTCTGCCCTTTTTCCATTTTCTCTCCCAGTGCGCATCAGACTCTTTCTCAAAACTTAAGAGTATTTGGGATTGTTTACAGGCAAACCAAGGTAGTTTTAAAGAAAAACAGAGCAGGTTCTTGAGCTAAGAGTTTTAATCCTGCCTTACAGACAGGTTGAATATGATATTAAGTTGGCAATAGAGAGTGCGCATTTATGCCAGCTGTGGGTTATTGAGTTCATCCACTGCTCAGTGGGGAAAAAGCACCACCTTCACGAAGGACTGATGATTAAAGGGGTTAGGAGAAAAGAGAGGCCGAGTGAGGATGGTGTTGGCCAAAAACAAATGTAAAAATGTGAGTCTTATGGCATCCCTGGAGTTGGAGACGAATGAAAGCTGCAGCTTCTGGATGACGGAGCAATGGTCCAGGTTTCCACTGCTTAGAGGGGAATGAACCAGTCGATATCGAGTACACCGAGTTGTCTGTGGAAACTGTATTTCAGTACATTGTTCTTGTACTGGCCTCAGGGTCGGAAGTGCTGTAATTGCAGTTGTATGACCTTTGAGCGTTTCTTCAAGGATGAGTCATTTAACTTGTCTTCCAGGTTCACATGATGAAACGAGAGCAAACCAAGACTGCTCTGTGATTTGTAATTTAAAAAAAAAAATATTTTGTTGATATGAGTGGAACTGGTGTGATTCACAGTCCAAAGTCCGAACACAACATCTACGCTGTTGGCACCCTGGAGTTTATGAATTGAGGATTTTCTTAAATCATTCAAGTTTAATTGTAGTATTCAAACCATCCATTGCTGAACTTCACACTGCTGCTCTATGACAATGAAAATGTAATTTTATTAATATTTTGTGGTATTCAGAAGGCAAACCATTTCTGGGGTGTGTCATGATGAGTATTATGTTCCTAAACTCTATGCAAGTAGGCTTGATATCATTAAGAGTGCTTAGGGTGCAAACCATTTTGAGCCTGTATCATTGAGGCTATTCTGTTGTGCCTCATTAGGTCTCTTCCTTTGTGTGTGTGAGATGAGTATAGAGGAGAGGAACAGGCTCTAGATCAGGATGGCTCCCTCCCCCATCTGACCTGCTCCTCCGCACTCCTCTGTTTTCCTCCCTCTGTGGGTGGGACCAACTCCCGATGTGCACCCTGAGCTGATGCCGGTTGTTCTGACGACGCACTGGGAAGGTCACATCATCCTGCAGGCAGCTCCTCATGCTCATCCTCACCAAAATCAGCATTCATCACTCTCATTACTGTCCAGCTTTATTTCCATTATCTTTTAGTTTCACACTGAACGTTTCTTCTTTTTTCTTATTTAAAGTTTTTTGTGAAAAAAGGATCTCTCTGGATTAGGACCGCATGTTTATGATGCAGTTTGCTGCTGTGTAGTGCTTTTCCTCAAGGAGGGGGACATTATTTCATCAGCTTCCAAACTATGAGGCTCTGATCTGCCACTGAAACCCAGGTTTGTTTTCTGGTGCAGGAAGCTGTAGCGGCAGAAAACATGATCGATGGCTTTAGCTTTTAGTAGCCATTCCTTGTGTTTTTAATGACTCCGTCATGTACCGTTCCCATATAATGTGTGTTATTCCCAGAGTTTTTTCTTCTGAGAGAGGGAAAAAACCCTTTTGTTTTATATCATATTCAACCAGAATGGTCTCAGATTTGTAAAGCTGTGTTTCCTTAAAAATGGCATCTGCTGTACCACTGAGGCAGGAACATCTGTTAGAGCACCCAGAATTATGTGTTTGCTTTTTTGTTTTGTTTTGTTTGTTTTTTAAATGGCAGGTCGCTGTGGGCTGAGGAGGTTTGTTCAAGATGCTTTCCTCTTGTGTTTTTCCTTGTTGTAAGTCAACCAGCAACTTTTTTTTTCTCTAGCTACGTAACTCACCGCTGGTGAATCTTCAGTTCCACTTGACCCCGATTCTGAACCCAATCATGAGGTCATCTGTATCAAAGCCAGCATCACGTGAATGTGTTTGGGTAATGTGCATCATGAGAGCACGCAAAGACACTGTTGACCTCTGAGTGGTCATGTTTTGGACATCATGAACTTGATGTGGTCATTCATTTACTTTGTTAGTTTACTTCATTTGCTCCTTCCACGCCTTGGCTCAGATGATAATTCACATGATTTAATAACGGATTAACCCCTACCTCCAAAGGGAACAACCTCCACTAGGGGTTAAATACCTGGCACTCTGCACCTTTTGGTTTTAGAATTGAAGAAGCCTCTTGGATAAGAATTAAAACATCTTCAAAAACTTGAAGTCCAGTTGCCTTTTTTTTCCCAAGCTCCAGAGACTACTGTGACCTGGATGTTTGAGAACCTACGCAGGCATATCTACTGCATTTGTGTATTTCCATTTGATGATATCACCTATTTCACTTTCACATGAACTCATAAAACAAAGAAGTAAGGGAAAGTAAATGTTAAAGATTAATCCAAGGGCAGAGAACAACAGGACTGCTGGACTTCATATACCTCTTTAAAGACTTTGAAATATTAACTTCAACCTCAGTCTGAGGAGCAAAACTCCCTGTTTTATTAAAAGGACCGATGCTGGCTGACATGAAAGCACTTCTCCGTACACCCTGCTTTCAACCATACAGGTGTTAAACAGCTGAGACTCAGAGCAACTCGACAGGCTAATAAGCTGTTTGATCTGCAAACAGTGTTGATCTTTCAAAGAAAACATTTCATACTGTTCTCACAGGAGTTAGGCGCTTCACAGCCGCAGAGCTTCAAATGACTGCAGGCACAGGTGAAAAATGTGAAGCCTTACTTCATGCAAAGTAAGGGTCTTTACAATCCCTGCCTTGACTTTAATGAAGCCCTGTCCTTTGGCATGTCTTGAGCATGCAAATAAAAGTTATAGTTTTTGTTTTAGGCATTTGAGTTTCAAAGGAGTGTTTTTTTTTTTGTTTGTTTGTTTTTTGATCAGCCATATTTACTGGTCACTTTAATGTTTGTTTTGGGCTTCTAAAACTCGTACCTTCCAACAAATTAGCATTCTGTTTTAGTATATTATATAAGTATATATATATATAAGTATATTATATAAAGTATATTTAAATGTGGACACAATTGTAAGCTAGCTTCAGTTCAGTCAGTTGGAAACAGAAAATTGTCTCCTGTTAGTGTGTCTCTGGATTTGCTGCGTTCTGATTAGAATAAAAGTAAAGGTGGTTATATATGAAGTGCAGCATGCTCGCCTCTTGGTACCATAGTTAATGCTCTGTGTTGTTAAACAGCTTAAACAAATAGCTGCCTGCCTCACCTTTGCTGTGCAGAGTTCAGGCGTTTAACAGGAATCTTTTCTCTCTCTAGTGATAAGTTTTGTCGGAAAACAGAAAATTTGGCATTTTTCCTTGTTTTGAATTCTTAAATGAATTTAAACTGTCAGATTCATGAGGATGGTAAAGGTGTTAATTAGAGAAAGGGGGGGGGGTCAAGAATGTTCTGTGTCCTGCCATATATGAAATAGCGTTAGGTCACCTGATACTTATTGAGGCTCCAGCAGTTGGTACCCAGCCTACTTGTTGTTTTGTTGATTTCCACAGGCTCATTGGCAGTCAGTTGTCCACTAGCTGGGTACAGCAGCTTGCCCCTGGTTGCCTGTTCATCATGGTACATATCAGTATAATAAATAACACACTCATGACAGAGCCCAGCTGCTGTAACATGATGCGACATGCACAGGAGGGACATAATTGCCCAGTACGAGCAACCCAGTTGGATTTGTTTACCATGTTTGTTTTAAAGCTGAGCCAAAGTCCTCTGAGAATATGCAAGCAGATAAAGTCATCTTTACAAGAGGTCTAAGGACATAGACGCCAACAAATGGGTAGTTAGATTTGCAGTCCATCAGGAGAAATTAATCAGCTATCCAGATAACTGATTATTGTTCTGCCAGAATAAAGCCAATTATTTTTTTTCTAAGCTTCTCGAACAGATGCCGTTGGTTTGTTTAGTATTCTGTTTGTGTTAATAAAACATTTCCTAGTTTTTGTCTGGCTTTGGGAATTTCAAAATCCAGCTGGCATTTCTGCTGTTACTGACCTACAGATTAATTGCAGTTAATAAATAATTATTAATTGCAACTATTAATGATCGAGTTGTGATGTCAGAAGTAGTTGGACTCTTAACCTGATCTCATCTATGAGTGAAAATATTTGTAAAGGTTGCTCTAAATATTTACAGTATCAAAAACACAGCTGTCATTATGTCTCCTTGTCAGTGCAAAGTAAATAGCTCTTCACTGCGATTCCTTGGAGCTGTTTTTAGTCGGTTTATTTACTCTGCTGCTTTAAAAGACAATTGCATGTGGTAAAGCAGGGAGTGGCTCACTAATGCTTTATTTTTTGAAGGCAGATGGCTCTCAGCTGGTGTTTTTGTTAGTGCAAGCCCCCCTTTTTTTTTCCTTAACCCATTCTTCTCACCGCTGTTAAAATATAGCATGCAGGAGTTTAACACTGGCTGCGCCCCAGCTGGA
Organism: Bujurquina vittata; assembly: GCA_015106715.1. Taxonomy (NCBI): domain Eukaryota; kingdom Metazoa; phylum Chordata; class Actinopteri; order Cichliformes; family Cichlidae; genus Bujurquina; species Bujurquina vittata. Next base: position 22,807 of record VUQK01011820.1, read on the forward strand.
AGGGCAGGACTGCGTTTTGCACTGACATATGCATGAAGTAGCCAGGATGATGTGGCTCATTGAGTCATAACTTATCTTTAGATTGTTTAGGTAAGCAAGTTAGGTTAGTGTTCCATGCACTCACCAAAGGGCTGACTTTTCTAACAAAAAAACTAAAAACATACAGTTTAAAGCTTTCAGACGTGTTTTATATTCTGTGACTTGGCCTGCTGCTGAGCTGCGTTGCTGAAGCTTTTGCCACATCATTTTCTCCTTGACTCGTCAGTGAGTCATACATCCAGTATAGCTGGCCTCTGTTTGAGTGTTGGCACCAGAAGGAATCCACACTGCAGCATCTGTGTGCCCCGTGTTACACAGCAAGCTGCAGCCCTGCTGCCAGCCAGAGCTTATTATAAGTGCCAAATCCCAGCAGTCTCTCCATCAGCAATATGTGTCCCGTGGCTCTCAGTTATGCACAAATAAGTTTGATGTAACCGCCCTTCTTATGTTGCTGAGCTGTATAGATTCAGATTGTGTTTGATTTGTATGCTCATACAAGTGCTGACGTACTTCACTATGAAATTTGAATCCCTAATCTGAGCTATAGTGATAAACATGTTCATTTCCCCTTTTAGGGTCATCACCTTGCTGCAGGATGAGGCCATGATCTGATTAGCAGAGTTGATATGACATGGCATCTGTCAGAATTAAGGGAGTTCAGACATTAATGCCTTTAACCTGAAACGATGTCTGCTTTCCTGTCACACGAGCAGAGAACGCCTTAATTGTGTAAAATATAGTTACAAACTAAAGACGCATTTGGTTAAAGAGAAGAACTGTACTGAGACTTGTTTTGACAGTTGCAGTCAGCCAAGCCAAATCATCTGTGATCTTAGGTTCTGTTACACAAGCACAGCTGTATGTTTGAAGGATCATTATGAAAATGTCCTTTTAATGTGACAGCTGCTGCTGTTGGAATTTTCCCACAGTCTACCTTTTCCCTCATGTTTTACAGGTTTTCCTGAGCTACAAAGATGTCCACCATGGTGTATCCACGGGAAGAGAAGCTGGAGAAGCTTTCTCAGGAGGAAATAATCTCCAACACAAAGCTAGTGATCCAGGGTCTTGAGGCCCTGAAGAATGAGCATAACTCCATCCTTCACAGCCTCCTGGAGACCATCAAGTGCCTAAAGAAGGATGAAGAGGCCAACCTGGTGCACGAGAAGTCCAATCTTCTCCGCAAGTCAGTGGAGATGATTGAACTCGGCTTGGGAGAAGCACAGGTAAGACTGGGATTTGAAGGTATAAAGATTTACAGAATTGTATTTTTCAGCCTAAAGAGCAGATCCAGTTTGGCCACAAGTCTGATATTGGTGAAAGAGAAATTTCTCCGTGAAATGAAAAAGGTTATACTTTCTAATATCAGAATATTCAGACAAACAGAAGGGTTTCCTCTGTGGTAGAGTTGCCTTACTATCTTCTTTGGCTGTTTCTGCTTCCTTACAACTTCCTCATTCTATACTAAGCCTGCATGGTGATCATGATTCACTGAAAATCAGCCCCAGTTTATACTTTGCTGCCCGACGCTGCAATAGTTTATCCTTGATAAATCTCACTGCTCTCCAATGCTGTCTCTCTCCCAGGTGATGATGGCCCTGTCCAACCACTTGAACGCCGTGGAGTCCGAAAAGCAGAAGCTGCGTGCGCAGGTGAGGAGGCTTTGCCAGGAGAACCAGTGGTTGAGGGATGAGCTGGCCAACACCCAGCAGAAGCTGCAAAAGAGTGAACAGAGTGTGGCCCAGCTGGAAGAGGAGAAGAAGCACCTGGAGTTTATGAACCAGCTCAAAAAATATGATGAAGACGTCTCACCCACTGTAAGTAATGATTATGTAAAGACTAAAGCCCTTCACTCCATGTTACAAATCAGAGTCACTTGTACTTTTATGGGACTGGGTTTGAACATTTAGAGGTAATTAAGTTAAGGTAACATTTAACTGTGTTTTGTGTGTGTATAATGTCTGTATTGGAAGAGAAATCTCAGCAATATATTGCCTCTTTTTTATCTTGTTAACAAGAACATTTTCAGCTAAATAGTTTTGAGTTGCATTTTGCCTGAGCAGTGAAGTAGGAACGACCTTAGCTTCTATTAAAATAACTGATCTACCTGTGAAGGACACCAAAGTGTCAGCATAATTGCTCGCAAGAAAATAAGCGCTGCTGTTTTTGTTACGGGAATAAGACATTGCATTCCATCCTGGAATAAACCATTCTGGTGTGGTCCTCATTGATCTGGTGTCAAATATAAATCCCCTATTTTCTTATCATATTGTTAGTAAATAAATAAAGTCTGTAATTGCCTCCACTGACTGCTTAACTCAGCAGGAGTCCATCCAGCTAGAAGCCTAAAAGTTCTTTTCTTTCCCCACATTAAAGAAATCCTTGAATATGGATATGGATGAGTGCAGTTTCATCTTAAAATCCCATTTGTCCTTTCAAGGGGAGATTATGTATGAAGAGACTGTTTAATTTACCCATCGTAATTGATTAGTATAACAATTTTTTTGCTCAACTTTGAAAATTACTGTTTGTTAATAAGGTATTATTAAGGATGATGGCGTAAATGATGCCCTTCATAAATTTCAGGTTTGGTTCATCTCTCTCTGTTAGACGGCAACACACATTTTGCATGTCTGATAAAGGCGGCTCTTGAGTTTCATCCATTGTTCCCGCTGTGTTAGTCTGAATGGCAGATTTTTCGTCCTCTCAGCAGGAGGAGAAAGACCGAGAAACACCAAAGGAGTCGCTGGATGACCTCTTCCCCAATGATGATGAGGAGCACGGCCAAGGAAGTAAGAACAAACAGCAAGAGCAACTCATCAGATTCACTGAATAAGAAAGTTGTCATTTTTGGTATCAAGATAATGTTGTTGTACATCATCACAAAGTTAAATGACCTATTTTAGTCATCACCGTGGTGTATTTTCCAGTTTTCTACCTGTGACAGCCAGTCTGACCTTTTTCATTTTGCATGTTTCCTTTTGCCTTCCACAGTGCAGCACCAACATAACAGTGCAGCCGTGGCTGCAGCCCAGCAGGGAGGCTATGAGATCCCAGCCCGTCTGAGAACTCTGCACAACCTGGTGATCCAGTATGCCTCTCAGGGCAGGTATGAAGTGGCCGTGCCTCTGTGCAAGCAAGCTTTGGAGGACCTGGAGAAGACCTCTGGGCATGACCACCCTGATGTGGCCACCATGCTCAATATCTTGGCCTTGGTCTATAGGTAAGAAAACACACCATCTTTGGTTTTTCTTTTATGTGTTTCCTATTTTACTTGCTGAGCTACATGTTGCGTTGTCTGTCTCTCCCTCACACAGGGACCAGAATAAATACAAAGAGGCAGCCCATCTGCTCAACGATGCTCTATCCATCCGTGAGAAAACCCTGGGCAAGGACCATCCCGCTGTAAGACGTCACTGTTGCCATGGCTACCATATCTTCATATGGACTCATTAATGTTTAGACAGATCAGATTAGTCATCTTTTGTTGGTTCATAACTCAAACACTCAATAAAAAGGCAATATTCTTTTTACTGCCCCACTCAGTCTGTTTTATGGATTTTTTCCAATTATTAAAGTATGGATTTTTGACCATGTGCCTGCAGGCTTGAATGGATCAATCATCAGTGCTCAGTGTCTGCCTGCACATCCAGCATTAACCAAAGAATACTTGCACTTGTAATACAACAATTAATGGGCACACATTTAAAGACACTGCGTTTTTCCTTTGTGAGCACAGATTTGTAAGAATTGATCAACACTGGAGCACCAAAAAGCCTCACAAAGCCTAAAAGAAGCTACTAAAACCGCTTTGTGGGCTTTGCAGTGTATGCAGTTTACTTTTGGCACAAGGCAGCTAATAGCTGGGTCTTACTAAGAACACTGCATGAATGAATAGTATACTTTTTGAGACTATGATATTGAACAGGGTATTGCAAAAACTAATATGCCAGTACAGTCATTCTATTTTAGTTATTTATTTTTGGTATTTTTCTCTTTTCCAGGTCGCTGCAACCCTGAATAACTTGGCTGTGCTGTATGGAAAGAGAGGGAAGTACAAGGAGGCTGAGCCTCTGTGTAAGAGAGCTCTGGAGATCAGAGAAAAGGTAGGCCATATCCCTGGATTGCACCAGCCGAGCACTGCTATCAAGGCCTCATCTCAAGGCTAAACCAATGACAAATTAGCCCATTGTTACAAAGTAATTAACAGTGATAATATTTCCAAAATGTCAGTTGAAGCTGCCGTAATACCAGCTACTATAAATAGGGAAAAGTGCAAATGATTTTCTTAAATTGTCTGTGAAGCTTCCACTGGGGGCCATTCCTTTGTCAGCAGGGAATTAGGGTTTAATTGAGAGCACAGCTGAAAATGGATAGCAGGCATTGGGGGGAGCAAGGAAGGAGATGGATAGGAGACATGACAAAACTACCGAGCTCAGCGTGGTACAAAGAGTCTCTCTTTGCCTGAAAGCTCTATTCTGTAGCCTCTCTATTGATCAACCAGCCTTTTATTAGATCTCCTGAGTGCCTGCAGCAGGCTGACGTGCTGCCTGGTGAAAGCAGCAACAGGATGTGAAGCTGTAGAAAGGAGAGACGCACTGAGGTAGAAAGATGATCTGAAATGTTAATTCAAAGCATACATTTTTCTGATGTCCATCAGGTCCTTGGGAAGGACCACCCAGATGTGGCCAAACAGCTGAACAACCTGGCCCTGTTGTGTCAGAACCAGGGCAAATACGAGGAGGTGGAATATTACTACAGTCGTGCCCTGGAGATCTACGAGCACAGGCTGGGACCAGATGATCCAAACGTGGCCAAAACCAAGAACAACCTGGTGAGTGAGCAGATGAAAGTAAATCCACACAGACCCCCCCCCCCTCTTCCTTTCAAACCTTATTATGCATGTTGATTTAAAAACTGCAGTCTCCCTTGAGCTGCGAATGTGTCGAGGTAAATACAGGCAAAAGTTTGCTCTGATTGCGAATGCGCTCGCTCATTTGTTCAGTCAGCCTTGGTCTCTGCGGGGGTGTTGAGCTTGTATGTTGGTGTCTGCCTGCAAAGATTCCACTTGAAATGTCTTTTAAAACTCTGCTCAAGCAATGGCTTTCTCCTTTTTCTTCCAAAGGGGCACTGTTTACTTCAACACAAGCTTTTTAAAGAATAAGTTATAAAAGTCAGCAGTCCTTTTACTCTGACAGCACACGTTTTGTCATCTCAAAAGGTGTTTAAAGAACTGCTTCGTGTCTGTATTGCTTAAAGAGTACAAGGACAGTAGTCTTTTATCTACTGTTCTGCTACTTTTCCAAGGCTCTTCTTCCCACTTATGTTGTCGCTGCTTCACTGATGATGGAGAGATTTTATGCTCAGTGAGGGAAGCAAAATCATTTTTCATGAGCCAGGGTGCACGGGAGTAACATGCAGACAGACTTTTCTTGCTCTCTCAGGGTGCACAGTCTGAGCCAGTAAGTCCCTTTGGTTCAACACTAAAATGTCCTTTTACCCATTTGCTCTTCAGGCATCCTGCTATCTCAAACAGGGGAAATACAAGGAGGCGGAGGTTCTGTACAAAGAGATCCTGACTCGTGCTCATGAGAAAGAATTTGGATCCGTTGATGGTAAGGTCCCATAATGGCTGCTGGGGCTCACGTGTATGGCAGCACATATTTAATTATATTACAGTGGTTGAGACTTTTTATTCTATTAAACTAAAAAACAATAAATGAATATAAAGTTATCTCAGGAGGAACTGCTGCGCAGTAATTAAGTTTTTTTGTCCTTGTTGTTTTCACCTTTTCTCTTTATCCATCTACTGTTTGTGTCACACCAGCGAGCACTGATGGACAGGTGGTTTAAAAAGTGGACAGTTGTCTAATCACGGTACCAACCGTCACCATTCAGAGGACTCAATCTTTACAGAAACCTTCTGAAGAAATAAAGAGTTTGCTTTGAAAGATGAACTCTTGCAATTTTCTTCTCTCTTAGTTTAAGCCTTTTGTTGGCTTTCCTCCACGGATTAGACTGACTGCTTTGAAAAAGGAATAAAAGTGGCTTGGCACAAAGCACTGCTCTGATGCCTTTCCACAGAAACAGCCTACTTTTTCAGAGAGGTTTATTCTTTGTCACTTACCTTGATAATTGTGTAAGAGTGTGTGTGTTTTTTGTTTTGTTTTTTTTTAAACTGAAGTTCTTTGAAGGTTAAGATGATGCAACTAAAACAGCAGCAGTTAATGTTGGATATTTTCTTTTAATGGTGCCAATACTTTATAAGATAATCACGTTTTGTTGTTTTTGTCTTTATTGCATCAGTGGTAGTGGTGAAAGTACAATTTTTCACTGTACAGCCAAAAAAATTTAAAGGTGCTTTTGAACTAAATCTGTAATTTGTGGGGGGTAAGAATCTGCAAAATATTTATTAAAGCTCTTACTCAGTTACTTTGCTTTTTTTTCACTAAACCAACAGCACAGCAAGCGCAGACTCCTGTAATCCAGTAATCATCCTTTAAATGATGTGCAAGTGTGCAAACAAAACATCATAAATATGAGGGCGTATTTATAAAGCTTTTACAATTATGCAAAAATATGCATTGACTCAGTGGACAGATGGGATTTCAGTTTGGTTTGGATTCACAACTGCTGCAAAATAGTTTCTTTCTTGCAGAGTGGGATACCACAAGTCCCTTTGCCCTGGTTGGTTTTGATTGCTCTAATCCACAGTCAAGCCAGGGATAAATCAGATGATCATCATTTAAAAAAACAAATGCTAATAAGAAATTTATGGAAAATTCCATAACGCCAAAGACACCCTGTTTTTTAATGCATGTCCCAGCTCTTCCCTCAGATAGACAACTGTTTTCTTTAAACAACTACAGCTATTAAACCAAACCAGCCCAATATTTGTTGTGCTCATGCACGCATAGAGGTATAAGTGACTGCCGCAGGGTGCTGCCAAGATAGCTACAGAGTTGCCTCACTTCCTGTTAGGCTTGCAATTTCACTTGGCTCTTGTGGAAAAATGCATATGATAACTTTTTTGAATGCTTTATTTCGCTTCAATTTAAGATCTTGGATGAACTTTGGTGAATAATGAAAAAAATATGGTGCCCAAGAAACTTTTTATAGAGTCCATTTTCGAGGAAACTATTTGGTCCTAGGAAACCAGTGGTGCCTGTTTTGTAAAGATTGTGTATACTGTATGATGCTTAAACAGACATTTGGTTTTGTACAGTACTTGAAGCTCCAACTGTAATTTAATTTCTTTACCTCTCCACAGAACCTCCTCCTTGGTAAAATGGCCTAGGGAAATATTTTTGCTGATTCAGTCTTTACTTTATTAACTTATCAAATATCTGTCATATTTAGCTGCTTATTTTTCACCAGCCAAACCAAAGCAACACATGGTCAGTCACTCACCCAGGGCACAGGTAGATTTGACAGACTGATTAAGAAACTCTTATCACTTAATTGCTGATTTCAGTTTTCCAGCCAACAGGTTAAATGTTTAAAATCCTAGATGTAGTAAAATGTCAGGAGATGAAGCAATTATGCAGTTTTCCAGTCCTGTTGTTCCTCTTGTATACCATCTCTCCTGTCTGTCTGCAGCTGAGAACAAGCCCATCTGGATGCACGCAGAGGAAAGAGAGGAGATGAGCAAGGTGAGCGGCTCTCTGTAACGTCCTCGTATGAATCCAGGAAAAAAAAAAAAAGCGAAGAAAACATGTTGCAAACAGCTTTTTAAACACAAGGCTGAGAAAACGCATTAGTTCCTGGGAATAGAAATGCAATCCTCATTCTAATCCCCAGAGTATAAATGATAGTTAGAAGTAAACACAGGAACAAATTATTGCTCATTTACTTGAAACCACACCCATTCTCATTTTTTTCTTCCTCTTCTCTATTATTTACTTCCAGGGCAAGCACAGAGACAATACTCCCTACGGGGAGTATGGAGGCTGGTACAAGGCCTGTAAAGTCAATAGGTGAGGCGGAGACTGATAAGAGTGTTTGTCATGTGACCAAGTCGTAAAAAACAAAGGGCAGAAATTGATTGATTTGTATGTCAGTAATTTGTATCACTTTTTAAAAATGTATTTATTAGTGTAACTGGTTGAAAATTGGTTTCTTTATTCCTGCAGGATTTTGAGTGTTTTCTTCCAGTATTTGCTTTGTTCAAATTCAAATAGCTAAGCCTTCCTATCTCCCTGTTTCCTTTGCATCCAGCCCTACAGTGAACACCACTTTGAGAAACCTGGGGGCTCTGTACCGCCGTCAGGGCAAGCTAGAAGCTGCTGAGACCCTGGAAGAGTGCGCTGTGAGGTCTCGCAAGCAGGTCAGCATTGCTTTCAAAGTGAAAATATTAATTTTTGCATGCAGATTAACAATTAGTTCCTCTTTTTGTGAATTCTGAAATATGTTCCCCATGTTAGGACAGTAAATCTCACAATATTTCTTTCCCTTTCCCTACATTGCTATGGATCCAGAGCAACACAGTAAGTGTTTTGTCTCTAACTGAAAGCCCCCGTAGTCACCACCTCTCTCCCGTAACATCACTCCCATCTCACAGTCATTTAAAACATGCCCCAGTGCTTTGAAAGCATTAACAGGGAGCGGAAACTAGAAATCACATTTAATTCCTCCATTTAACGCACTCCAGCCAATATTGACAAGCTAGCGTCTGCTTCAGTGCCACTTCTGACTGTTTTTACGTCACCTGTGTGTTATACCAATCAGGGCATTGATCCCATCCACCAGACACGTGTGGTGGAGATCCTGAAAGATACAGAAGGTGACAAGAGGAGGAGCAGGGACAGTCTGACCAGCGTTAAGTATGAGAGCGGCTCTGAGACCGGCGAGGAAGTGAGTATGGGCGTGGAGTGGAATGGGGTGAGTACAGATCCACTATGGTTGAGTCAAAATGTCCAGTGGCCTCTGGAAAAATGAGGCTTAGTTGGTAATATCACAGAGAGCGTGGACTGGTACAGGACATTCAGAATGAAGGACAGACATGTTATGTAACTTTAAAGGAGAGCCAAGAGGGCTAATTTCATTTAAGGACTACAATGGCTCCTATGGCCAGGTACCAAAACATCAGAGCTGGTCAGGAAGCCCTCTCTACACTTCAAATTCATGTCAAATTGAGGCACACCTTTTGAATTATTATTTAATGGATTACCCATTCAGAAATTTGTTTGTGATTTGGCCCCACTCAGTAAGCTATACCTGCACCAGTCCATCAACTCCCTGTAAATATGCAACGTCTTTCTAATGAAATTTACCTGCAAGTTCAAAGTGTATAGCTGATTGAGTGTCTTGGCATGCTGACCCATTCTTAATTTTGACAGCATCAAAAGCTAATTTTGGACTCCGTGTTCATGTTTTTGATGTTTTAATAAAGACCTAATATGTCTGGTTGTTTTGCTGGCGATGCTTCTGCACAAGCAAAACTGTAACTAAAAGGCACAGATTTAGACTGGCACCCTGGCAGTACATTAAACATTCATATGCTCATGTGGGACTCGCAGAGATGTAGCCTGTCTAAACCCCAATTAGGATGTGTCGTGTTTCTGCCATTAAGCACAACTGACAAGGTTCAGTGATATCGTCAGTGCTCGTGCTGCTCCTTGTCCCTCTGCTCAGTAATCTGAGCGGTTGATATGTAAGGGTTCATCCGGCTGTTTTATTGCCTCATTGTAATGTTTACTCTGGCTGTTAGCTGCACTTTTGCCCTTTTACAGTTGGAAAATAAGCTATAAAACATGGCGCTCTATTCCATCAAATTGGCACCGCTGTTGCTGGGGCACAGTTCAGAGAAGCCCCCTGATGAGACTTGCGTAAGGCATGATAGTGTTGGCAGGGATGCCTCATCTGAGCCTGTGCCTCTCCCCTCACTTAAGTGCAGCCACGCCCTCCACTGCACCAACCCAGTCCAAACATGCATGCAGCAATGCCAGCCTGCTGCCCCCCCTTAACACGCACACTAATGCACCTCATGTGTTCAGTGTGTTTTCACTTGATTAAAAAGTGTCTTTTTTTTAATTTAACCTCATGTCTGCCCGCTCTGCACAACCTTTGACTGGCACTGTATGTTCATATGCATAACACAGCTACTCTAGACTGCTTCAGACGCACTGCAGCAAACGTAACGGCATGTGTTTCTGCATCTGAGTGTGCACCTGTCTGTCTTTGAAACATGTGCTGTCATGCAGAGAAATGCAGTGTGTGTGTGCGTGTGCGTGTGCGCACACACGCGATGTGTGAGCTTTAGCCACGTCATATCATAGCTAATCATAGGAATTAAATTCACACAGTTCAGACAGTATTCATGGCATTCTCTTGCTTTCTCTGACTGTTTCTAGTCGTGTTACTTTTTGCTTTTTGACTAAGCAAGTTTTTTAACAAACACCATCCATCCATTCATTTTACAACGCTGAAAATCTTACTACAACTCTGGTTGTGTTGTGTTTCAGCGAGTAGGCTAGCAAAGTACTGTCTACATCTACTTCTTGCTGAGTGGTGACATGGTTCTGAGTTATCACTCACATGCTTTGCTAAACATGTCTTCTGTCTCCTGTGCTCTCACAAAGTCCGATATGTCGTCAAGACTGTGGAAGTTGTTTGCATACTTGAGATGTCTGAAAAAGCACTTCCTGTTTCTCTATCAAGTTTGCTATTAAAGTGGCCCTTCTCTGGAAAATGAAAGCTTGTCAGTATGCTTGTGTGCAAGTTAATTAGTTGTCTGTGTGTGTGTGTGTGTGTGCGTGTGCATGATTTCAATTGTACTTCCTGTGTGTCTGCAAGTGCTTTGTGCTCTGTTTTAATGTGCTGCCTTTTTTAGTTTGCATGTTTTCCAGATTTCACCTTCTGACTTTTTTCTGCTCTTGTGTTTGTCACTAACGCGCTTCCATGTTGACTCGTCTTGCCATGACAACCAATCAGCCAGTCAGACAAATTTGCACCTCTCATTCAGTGGATTGTACTCTCCCTCTTGAATTCATACTCCACACAATAAGCTTGGGTGGGTTGGTATTTAGACACATGATGAGTAGGATAGATGATTAGTTTATTAGGCAGCTGAGGACATAAGTGGAGGACCATTAGATTCAGGTTCAGCTTTGGAGAAATTTATCCTGAATATCCCAGCATCGGTGTAATACCTATAAGACTATTCCCATTTCAGTGCAGCTTGCAGATGTCCCACGTCTGCAGTGCACAGTCATTGGCTGGGTGCTGCGTGCCAAGTTGAGCCTTTCTGGCACCCCAAGAGGAAAGAAACAGCTGAGTCACTGTGACTGCATCCACCAGCCTACTGCATCACTGACCTGCTAGTGTCTCGTCTAAGACGGCAGTCATTTTTCAAAGAGAATCAGAGCCTGATGCTGCTGTATCATTTAAGTCTCTGTTTCCTAAAGTAGGGTTTAGAAAAAAACAGTAATAAGTCTCCACGCTGCACGAGTTCAGTGAGTCTAGTGCAGAATTGCCAGTGCGGGTCAGAGATCTGTGGAAGCGTAGGTGTCTAGTGTAGGAAGCCCAACTCAGAGCTCTTAATCTTACAATGTGTGTCGTTTTTGTCTGTTTTTCTCTTTCTCTTTTATCAGGCCTAAGCCATCAAGACTATTCCTCCATCCTTCTCTCCTTCCCCAACACAATAGCAAAAGGATGTGTGTTGTCATTCCCTCTGGCCTTCTCTGTCCAACAGCTCCTCTGCCATTCCTGATGCCCCCCCCCCTCTCTCCTGCGGCAGAGACTCAGAAAGCCCCCTCCTGGTTGTCACTTCTGTCCCCAGTTCAACTGACAGCTGCTGGGACGTTTGGTCTTCTCACCTCTGCTCTGTTCTTGTTCTCTCTCTCTCTCTCCCTCCCTCTCTGTCCTTTCCTCTCACTAACCTGTGTCACTCCTCTCCATGTAGGAACTTCAGCTCTTTCTCTCACTTAAAAAAAAAAACAAAAAACAATCATTGTGTGTGTGTGTGTGTGTGTAATCTTTCCATGTGAGGAAGTGACCCGCAATCTTTCCTCTATTCACAATGTGTATTTATCGTAATGCCATAACAAATTTATTTGGCTACTAAGAGGAGCAGCCATTTATTGGAAGAAGGCGGAACAGCAGAATAGCTCCAAACATCACTCCAACACATAGTCAGAGAAAACGTTAGGATCACTGTAGAATTAATATGTTACAAGTACTTAATTTCCAGCGTTACTCTGCATTGTTCTCACTCCAAACTTGTTCTTTGCCTTGAGCACAACAAGCGAAAGCTGACGTCAAGCTAGCATCCAACCCGGTGCCTGTATTTAGACATAATAGGATCTTTTTTTTTTCTCTTTTGCCACTGTGTATTTCACAGTTTTAACTAACGCCTGCGATCAAATGCTTAACAAGTTTTAAAACGAACGGTACTGTATAGTTTGACCTGTTCTCCACAGTTCAGCGCAATTGGTCAGAAGAGAAAAGGGAGTGTTGCCATTTTTTTTTGTTCATTGATATATTTGCTATTAATTTTTTGTTTATTTTGTATGATATTGTTTACATTTTCTAAATACTTTTTAATTATGTGGCTCAATATAAAGGCTGTAGTATGCCACTGTGTTGCCTGAAGGACCGTAACATGAGAAGGGTCAAAATTTGATTGCAGATCGCTCAGATCGCAGCAGACTGTTGTTGCCATGCTAATTTATTTTCAACTTCCTCTTATAAGCTTCAGTGCAATCAGTCTGAGCTTTTGCAAAGGCTCTACAGTCGCTTGCATTTACAAAGGGAATTGGCAACATTGGCTGATGCTGTAAAGCCCGTATGATAGCAGAGACCTACTAGCACAAACACTGACCACCCGAGTGATCTCTACATAGTAACAGAGTTTTAAAAAAAAAAAAAATGGGCGTAAATGCTCAGAATTGCCTTTGGTTGGTTGGCGTAGGAGTAGAAGCTAGCATTGTAAATCAACAGAAATCTGGGCCCCACAGTAGTTGTAGTGTGTATTCGTATGTTTCGGTGGTACAGTTGCAGTGCCCACTCTGGCTATGGATACTGTATTTTGAACACAGAGCTTAATGGAACCTTTTTTTTACACAGTTGTTTGCAAGTAAAAGTCGGTGAATCATGTTTTTAGACACCAAAAGTACAGTGCGAGTGTTTCCTCGAGCTCAACTTGTTATTTCAGATGTTTAACTAACTGAATGTAAATGATTTAACATCCTGGAAGTGTAATGGTAGGCTGTATCTATAGAGTTGAGAAATGCATTCATTATATGGCTTTTCATTATGCTACTCGCCTTGATTCTTCATTCCTTCCGATGTGAACACCTGTACTTCTAATGCAACTCTGAAAAAGAAAAAAAAAATTGTGTCCATCACATAATTATGGCAATATTGTTGTTAGTGGAATGCTTATTTATTGAACTGTCTATTCTCGCCATATGTAGTGTGACTTCAGTTTCCTAAAGAACATAAATGGTAAAGTCTATAACGCACTATCTTAGTAAGTAGGACTGCATTATATTTACCATTCTGCATTGTGAAGATTATTGCATCAACACTTGTTGGTATTCTCAAATAAAGTTTTTCATTTGTGAACTCTGTCGTTTCTCTGCTTCTGATGCAAAGTTTCATCAGTGGAAACTGAGGTTTTAGCTTTAATGTCAGCTGCAATGTCTTTGCATACAGCGCCCTCTGCTGGTACTCATGTAGTACTGCACCGTGATGGCCTTAACCTAAGACTAAAAAGGTGCACCAGGAAAGCAAGAGAAAGGTACACATTTTATATTTACTGATCAGAGATTAAAACGCACACTCTGTAGGTTAGTTTCTCTCTCTCTCTCACACACACACACACACACACACACACACACACACATCTAATAAATGAATGGATGGATGGATTATTGCAATCGACTTCAGAGCCATGTTTGAATTTGTCTGAATAGAACCTCTGAATATTGTTAGTAACCTATTAAGGCATAGAAATAAAGGGATTATTTTAGGTCAAATGTATCAGATGAATTCAGTTAAGATGCTTTCTATTGCACTTTGACAAGAATCTGACACCGGTGTCCTGCAGGTTTTAGATGTGTCCCTGATCCAGTACACTTGAATCAAATGAATTACCTCCTCAGTGTGCAGTCAAGTTCTCCAGAGTCCTGCTGATGACTTCTATATTTGACTCAGGTGTGTTGAAGCAAGGACACATCTAAAACCTGCAGGACACCGGTCCTCGAGGCCTGGATGTGAGGATCCCAGATGTAGTAATAATAATAATAATAATGCCTTACACTTTTATAGCGCTTTTCATGGTACTCAAAGCGCTTTACAATTTCGTGAACTATTTATTCACACCTCAATCACACTTGGTGGTGGTGAGCTACTAATGTAGCCACAACTGCCCTGGGGCAGTCTGACGGAAGCGTGGCAGCCAATCCGCACCTACAGCCCCTACGACCACCACCAGACACACAACACATTCACACTTGGGCAATGTGGG
>VUQK01011824.1:10641-28230 GCA_015106715.1 Bujurquina vittata
TGTGTGTGTGTGTGTGCATGTGTGTGTGTGCGTTATACATTAACTACATAGCTCAAGGGGTATGGGGAACAAACAGCAGCTGCGTACCACATAATTCATCCACCTCTCTGAGTCTATTTGCAAAGAGGAAGCTTCAGGGAAACAAAATCTCTACTGTCTCATTTTCACATACACTTGCATGCATACATGTGTCTGTTGGCCAGACAGTCTTTGGAATAGCTTATTGAACACTGGCTTGCAAACAGCTGTAAAACACAGAGACAGCACAGTGTTTCTAAGAAGCCATATAGTCATACATGACTACATACTTGTAGATGTATGTAGTCACATGTATGTAGTGTCCGGTCTCATGAATCCAAAGATTTCATTCTTCAGCTTAAGGTATCCCTCTGATATAATAGAATTAGAATTTCACTGGAAATTATTCAATTATTCTTCAAATTCTGCCAACCACCCCAAAATGCTCAAATAATTGGGCATAAACATGTGGCCTGCTAGCTTTAGGTCAGCAAAAAGCTTGTGGAGTGCTACCACCAGGAGGTATTAGCGCATCACATCCTACCGAGTGTTGGCAAAACCATGAGAAATGTATATTTTAAGACAAAAATAGTTATGTGAATATTAATTTTTACAACTTAATGACCATTTAAGTATTTAAAAATGATAATCATCCCTAATAGTTGATATGCAAATTAAATATAGAATTTTTAAGACTGGCACTGATACTGATAGTTGGTGATTGAAAAACAGATAAATTGGCCAATATTTTTTTTTTCAGACACAGGAACCATAAATACATTTCTCTAGCATTTATTCATTCTGCCCGTCTCTGCTCAGGTGAGCTGGTTTGTGTTCCTAAAACCTGTATTGTCAACAGGAAAGTTGCAGAATGTCCTCTAGTGGACAAATTATGCAATGCGAACACTCAAAACATGGTTGAGGGGTGTTTCTCCCATCTGCTCCTTTTTTTCTTTTATCTGTAGTTATAAATGTCAATAACAAATGATTGGCAAAAAGCTAATATTGGTATCAGGTACTGGTATCATAATATCAGCCGGCCAATAAATCAGTTGGGCTCTAATGCAAAATGGTTACCTTATATCAGTTTTGCTAACTTTCCATCTCGGAGATCTAAGCCCGACTATAAACGAGATGATTAATCAGCCAAAATTATTTTTTGTGAAGGAATCTGAAAGGTCCATTTGAAGGTCATTTCCCAAGGCTATTTTCCTGCTTAGCAGTGAATCTTTGCCACTCATTTTTATTCTTGGACTCTACTACAATTTGGACCACTATATTTGCATGAATATTTAAATGAGCATTCAAATTTTTTTTTTTTTTTATCTTATAATCAGGTGCAGCCCTCATTTCTTCCTTTAAGGCCACCACACTCCTTAAACTTTCTTCTAATTGGCTGCCCCTTGCGAGTAGAAGAGCTGAACAGGTGCGAGGGGCTGCTGCATTTGAGATAGCCATATCAAGGATATGTTTACTTAAATGCTCTACAAATGTATTTATGCAAAGAACCAACATCACAGGGAAGCTGAACACATATACACCATACCAGGCCAGGAAATTCACATATTTTACCCCGTCATCCCGTATTTTTATTTTCCCGTATATTCAGTTTTCAATTTTTAAAGCATTCCTGTGCCACCTGCAGTAGCCTGGGTGGCAGATCTCGCAAGTTTAGTGCCGACAGGGGGAACAAACCTGGAACAACAAATCAGAGATGGATGAGTTAACGAGAGAGAAGGCAGTCCTGCCAAAAAAGTTAAGAAGACTTCACATAAATACCTTGAAAAATGGGACAAAGAGGAGTGTGATGGGGCATAACTACTCATGCTGTAAGGTTTGTAACTCTGATTTGAGTGTCTCTCATGGGGGAAGGAATGATGTCCGTCAGCATGAAAAAATTTTTGTCTTCTACAGCCTCGTTTGCAACTATATGCATCAATTATGCAAATTAGGTGATGACGTCATATGCGGAACATTTCCCGTATTTTTAAATACAAAACTTGACAGGTATGATATACACAGCACAATGTAATATCATATTGTACCTTTTGACTTCTTTTTGGAAGAGAACAACCTTTCTTTTTCTGTGTTTGCAGCTAAAAAGCATCTACTTCTTAGCGGTGCTATATATCTAGAGCCCCATCGCCAAGTACTCTTTGCCATTTGGCCAAAATACACAAGCATATTATGCCCATTTTAAAACTTTTATTTCAGTCTGCTTTTTAAATGCATTTTCAATGCCGATCCAACAACACTGGAAAGCAGGAAAACAGCCACAAACCAGAGTGAAATGTCATATTCCTCTAATTCAACCATCTTCAGAAAGACAAATGGAAATGCTCTGCCTGAAGGCTCAGGAACGAGACAGCCCTTTCTGTCTTCCTGTCTCTTCTTCTTTGCCTCCATAATTTCCTCATTTTAGCCTGTCTATCTATCTTTTTCTCCCTCAGTGCATGACAGCACCCCACCCCTGTCTGCATAATGCCCGTCAGATACACTATAATCCAGTGAATTGCTAGTCCCACGGGGTGCTCTAAATAAAAGATGAATCCATGTAAGTATTGGTTGCTGACTCTGAATTTCTCTTCTCCTTGACCTGTAAAACTACAGATGAAACATCACTTCCAGGATGCAAGTTTTTTGATGTTAAAAACATGTAATTTGAAGCTGTTTGTAGAAATAACAAGGTAAAAAGAAATGCAGCAGTAGATTAAAACAATTCCAACCCCACCTCTAGAAGGCTGCTGGATTCCCACTTAACCCCCAGTGATGAATCTAATCAATACTTATTGGTGTGAGTGTGTGCGTGTGTGGTTGGGGTGGGGGGTTGGGCTTTACTGACATGATTTAGCCTGCACATAGCTTTATAGCAGCAAGTCAGAATAGTGAGAAAGTACTTAACAGGTTCACGCTGCTTGTGAGCGTCTGGTTTTCAGTTGTGTTTATGTTCACAACCTGAGAGCATGCAGGAGCTCTGCATCAGGACTACATTCTGTGTCACCGTTTTGACATTTTAAAATCCACCTTATCTTGAAAATGTGTGATCACTGTGCAGAATGATGCGCGCTATGTTGGGTTGTGCCAATGCATGGTAACGTCAGGGATTGATGATTTTTTTTAGTTTGACTGGTGAGAAACCTTTTAAGCTTGTTTTCCCATTATTGCTTTAGATCAGTATTAGCAGTAGATTTATATTCAATTCAATCCACATCGCTACACGTCGGCAAATTCTTGCATATAATCAGCACTTGTGACACTTGCGCACAGACACTGCCAGTGGTCGCATGTCTGCACTCTTAAAATAAATGTGTGTACAGTGTACAGAGCTGCTACACTGACTCACCATCTCAAAACGAGAGAAAACAGACGGAGGGTATTTCTTTCATAATGATTGCCCAACCCCAAAGTTCAGTGTTAGCCACTATAAAGCTGTCTTTAATAGAGCCAGAATGATATATCAGTTTCCCGGTAATATCGGCTAATATCAAAATTTCTACCTTACCCACCGATATGTGCAGAGAGGTCATGTTTTATGTTTTAGGTTGGAGCCTATCCCAGCTGTTTTAATAAATTTCCAGTCTTCATGATAGCGATAATCTTGTGGAGACCTAAGAGGTGATATAAGCAATCATCATGGCGAATGTGAGGTCTTCAGGGAATAATGATGATTAAGGATGACCTCAGAGCGCTGACCCAGAGTTCCAAACCTCATCTGGTGTGAACGTCAGCACAGAAACTGTGCGTCGGGACATTCATGGCACAGGTTTCCATGGACTGGTACTTGCATAGCCCTTTTCTATTCTAATTAAATAATCAATTTCTACTACAGTTAAACCTGGTCATACACATTCATACAAACACTTTTTTATCTAATAATCACACAGCCACTCACACTCTATTGGATGTATGAGCAACAATTCAGGATTTAGCATCGAGGAGCTGGGGACCAAACCACTGACCACTGGTAAGACGGCTACAGTTCTACCCATTCTAGAATAATAGCTTTATTGTCATTATACATCACATATAATGAAATTATATGAATTCCACCTCTGAACCACAGCTTGTCATAATTTACAGGTTGTGAATCCAAACGCAGACTCAAGAAACTCTCTGAATAAACTGAAAACATATCTTTATTTAGTAGGTGGTGAATCCAAAACAAAACAACAAAGTCCATTCAAAATCCAAACTGCTGAGAAACAGTCCGGGAGGACAGACAGGGAGAGTAACAGACATCACAACAAAGGACAGAGGGAAAACTGAGGCTATATAGACAAACACAAAAGAGCAATCAGAGGAAGAGGAAACACCTAAACTAGACAAAACTCATGTTTTCTTTGTTTTCACGTTTCTTTAAAGAAAACAGAGATTACAAAATAAACAGGAATTCAAAATCTAAAAACTCAAGTCTGGGTCTAAAACTCAAAAACATGCCACGGCCAGCCCGTTACATGCTGTAACATGTAGATGGCACAGCACTTTTGTAAATATAGTGCAAGGGAATAAGAAGTAGGACTGAAAGATAATTAAAGATAATTATCATGAAATAGGTTTTACTCAATAGAAAAATGAGACATGTCAAAGTCGACAGAACTCATTCCGTCCTGGTTTGCCAGAAAATATGAAAAGCCAATGAGAATTCTATCAATATCACCATTTAATACTCATACCAAGTTTTAAAAGAATTGGCCTAGGAATAAAGGAGGAGTAGGGATTTAAAGTAAACATCAATGTACAGCATTTTGGGAATATTTTAAAAAAATTCATAAAAAAGATAGAAAATCTGTCTCCCTATTTCGCAGAGCCTTGACCAAAAAGTATTTGTGCCACGTTTCAAAAGATTTCAAATAAAAATGAGTGAGGAGTAGCGAATTTGGCACAAAGTTGACATACGCCGGATGGACAATGGATGACTTGGTATCGAATAAGCTCCACCGACTGTCGTCAGCCGTCAACAGCAGAGCTAAAAACAGGATAATTGAATGTGCTGAGAGTGGAAAGTTGTTGTTTTTTTATTTTATTTTTTTGGGGGGGCGGGGTCATGTAAAACCATTAAGCTGCATTTATGCAACCATTTATTCTAAATTATGTGCAACTTCAATGCTAAGACGTGTACTGCCACAGCAACACAAACCCAATGAGAATTGACAGAAATATTACTTCTATTGTGATTCTAATGCATAGCTATCCATCGATCCATTTTCTAAAACTACTTATCCTGTTTAGGGTGACGAGGGGGGCTGAAGTTTAATGCATCCAACTGGGGTAGGCAAGAATCCTGCACGTCCGATTGTAAGATATGACTTCTATAGCACTCTTCATGCAAAATTCAACACTTTTCTGAGTCGGAAACCACTAGGGACTAAAAATACTCTTTTTCCTTCTTTCTCTGTCCCTCTTACAGTCAGTGACTCACATTCACACCGCAACTAAGTATGTTCACTGCTGTTTTTTTTTTTTTAAATCACACAAACACTTCAGACATCCTCGCACATGCAGTACACACATCCTTTGTTTAGGTAGATGCTGACCACTGTTTCTGTTTTTGCTCATGCCTAATGTCCAGCTGACTCCCCTTCATGATTCATTATGTGACAGTTCAGTGAGAGATGCACACCGCTGAGTGTGCGCCCTCATTGCCTTCATTGTCTGAAAAAATAATTAGGCTGCTGTATCTATTTGTGTGTGTGTGTGTGTGTGTGTGTGTGTGTGTGTGTGTGTGCATGTGTGTGTGTGTGTGCACACGTGGAGGTGGAGTGTTCAGTGTGAAGTGAGTGCTCTTCCATTGGTGTTCGCAAAACCGTAATGCACTCAAAATTTCTAGGATGAGCGAGCCGTGCTGTGTGTCAAAACTCCACCTCAAAGCTACAAAGATATAATAACAGAAAAACACAATGAGAATAAATAAAAGATCGTTGATTTACTAGTTTTTAAGTACATGCACATGGGAGCGTTTGCAGAAGGGGTTGACAGTGGGCTGAGATGGTGTCTGTCTGAAGACACAAACATGAGACCTTCCAGGTATGTTGTTCTCAACATACCTGAGACTTGGAGAAGTCCCAGTCACTCACGCGGGAAAGCTAGAGCACACAAACACAGTCGCTCCCTGTGAGGCAGCGGTAATCCGTCTTCCCAGCCCAAATACATGCAGCAGACTTCCACTCAGCATGATGCATAGAGATGAGCGCAACATAAACAGGCACCTCAAGTGTTCAGTTGTGACACAGATCAAAGACAGAAACATGGCAGCTACAGCAAAAACAAGCCTACTGATCTGACGTCAATGGCATAAGGCTTAATAAATCTTGAAATCGACAAGACAGCTAAAAATTTTCCCTCAGACAGCAGCCACTTTGTCAGTGACGTGTCTCCACTTCCACTTCACAGTGAGGCTGTGTATTTTGCACCAGGGGGATGTGCAGTGGGGTAAAGGTTTAAGGTTTTTTTAGTGTGCAACTGACAAGGGAGCACTAAGAGCTGGGGCAACCCACAGATCATCTTTATAAACAATCCATATAAATTAGAAGAGTGTAAAGGCCATAAATAGCAGTACTAGTCTGTCGGTACACCCAGCACTGCCTCTATCTGACAGTGTAGCACCGAATGACCCAATTAGGGTAGTTAGCTTTTCCGGTGACAAAAAGTATTTGCTCAGCTCATCAGAATAAAGATAAGGAAATAAACATCTTAAATCTTTGACTAACCTTTACACTCATTATCTGTTCACTTTTAAAACAAACATAAAAAGCCACTAACACACACACACACTAAACTGCACTAACAAAGCATGTTAGTGTCATTCGTGCAGAAATGCACATTCCACACCACATCCTCCAGTAGCTCCTAGTCCCGTTTAGAGACAGCCGTGACTTACTTTTACATCTGTCACCTTCCTGCGTCAGTTCTGAAGAGCTTCACTCCCTGGCGTCCACTTTCTGACATCAGCCGGAGGTGTTTGGTTTCCGTGAAACACCTTTATAGTGCATGAGGGCCCCTAACTGACAGTGGGCCTCAATTTCTTTACACTGAGTTCTTTATCAGATTGTTGCCAGCTTACTCTCAGTGCAAGTAATTCAATCCCATTAAAAAGGAGCCTGCACATTTACTCTGGTCAGTTGTTCCAGATGAATGACTCTGTTGTGAGCACAGACAAATGACCTATTAAAACATCTGACACACTGCAATCTTTCTTTTGTCCCAGACATAAGTCACATTTAAACCCTGGATGAAGCTCTTAAAATGATTTCATGACATTTTTTAATATAATAAATTTACTTATTCAAGATAAACAGTCCTGTGAAGAATGACCGTAACCCCTACAATCAGTCACATGAAATCCAGTACTGCTTAAGTCCCCCTCAAAATGATAATGATGACAAATCGTAACATTAAACCCATTGGCAAGTGAAGCAAATAGCATTGATCATCTTGTCATAATGAATTGTTCTACTGAGAAGCCTTAGGTACATGCATTCATGTGGATGTTGTTGCAGACTTGCAAACTTGGCACTGCACCCTACCACACCACAAAAACTAACCAGGAAGAGCACAAGCAACATGACAAAGAGCCGCAGGCATTGACTCAGCTTCAACACTTCTTTACATCCCAATCACATGGAGCATTAAAAAAACCCTGCTGCCAGCATCAAGATGGTTGATACCACATGATAACCTCCTAGGTTCATGGCCCAATGCTTCAAAGCTAATTTGGCAGGACAAGATCTACACAAAGTAGGCTAAAATCTCTGTACAGTACATTTACCTAGACAATCTATTATTTTGTTGGGCCTAAACATCAGTGGTTCCTAAATGAAGACATTATCTGGGCAGCCCAAGTGCAACAATCCACATGACTGACCTACTACTGGACAGTCGACTTCTTTGCTGCTGCTCCTAACTAGCTAACCCAGGCTCTTTTTTTCGTGTGCAAACATACTTGAAAATTCAGTATGCAGTATAAGGGAGAAACAGAGTTTGTACAATTCTAACGAGCCGGAAAGTCAATACTTGGTGTGACCACCTTTATTCTTCAACACAGCCTGAACTCTCTTAGACAGCTGTCCTGTAATTTCTTTAAGTAGTCTTCAGGAATAATTCTCATCTATGGATGTTGGCTGCCTTTTGTTCTGTTCTCTGTCAAGATGATCTCATGCTGCATCAATAATGTTGAGTTCCAGGCTCTGGGGAGGCCAATCCATGACTGATAGTGTTCCACTGCATGTTTTGCTATCCAGGTATAATTTTACTGCATTGGTAGTGGGTTTGGGATCACCGTCATGCTAAAAAATGAAACCGCTGCTAATCAGATATTTTCCAGATAGTATTGCATGTTGGATCAAAATATGACGGTACTTTTCTGCATTCATAATTCCATCAATTTTCACAAGCTCCCCAACACCACTGGCTGAAATGCAGCCGCAAACCATGACTGAGCCACTACCGTGTTTTACGGATGGCTGTAGATGGCTTTGGATTCATTGCTCCATAAGACCTGTTATCACACACCTCAGTCTTTTCTAACTGTTTCCCTTCCTTAAGAATGGCTTCTTGTCAGCCATCCTTCCGCTGACACCATTTCTGATGAGGCTTCAGTGAACAGTAGATGGATCAACTGAAGGGCCAGATCGATCTCTGAGGTGCTGTGTCAGGTCTTTGCTGGATTTTTTTTCCTATTTCTTAAGAATGTGACTTTCAGATACTGTTCATCTGCTGCTGATGGATTTTAGGTCATTTTAGCCTTCTTTTGCCAAATTTCCCATTTTTTAAGGCCACACTGCACACCATGCTAAAATATGGCAAGTTTTTGGCTAATAGGTCTTTGGGAATCACCTTGTTGGTGCAAAATAACTATTTTATCCCTGCCAAACTGTGTAATCTTTGGCATTTTTTCACACTGGTTTATCCCTTCACTTAGCTGCATTTGCTTGAATAATTCACAAGTCTGCTTTAAGTGACTAGTTAACAAAAAGAAACATTTCTCTGAAAATGGTCAGGTACAAGGAGTGGACTGAAACATGAGTGATAAAGCAGCCAATGTCCAAAGAAAATTTTTGAAAGAACTTCAGAAAGCCTGGAGAACTATTGCTCAAGACCACTTCAAAAAAGTCTGGCTGCTTGGAAGAAAAATATAAAGAAATTAAGGTAACTCAAGCCCTTTGCACAGCACTAATCCTACTGTGCCAAAAAAAAAACCCTTTCAGAATCCAGAAGCTCCAACATCTGCGATTAGGTGTGAAACAATGACAGGCTCTGTCATGGGATATTAAACAGCGCAATCTAATATTAAACTGCACTTGTTCAGGAACATCTAACTGATACCAGGTATGCAATTTCCAGACTTTTTGTTAGAACAAATATACAAATAAAAAAATAAGCCTCTTAGGAATTCAGAACTGCATGGAGACAGAGAAAATGTTATGAGGCATTAAAATGGAAATGCCATTATCGCCCACTCCCTCAAACTCCGATTTCTGAAATATAGAATACAGTTGAGCTAATCTATACACTGGCAACATCCATCAAGTAACGACCTTTCTTTAAACTGTTAATTGTATAAATAGATCAAAAATGGGGCTCCCATACAGTCATCATTCTCAGTTCACTAACATTATTCCTTCCTCTTGTTAATAGTTGTGTCGCCCTCTCTTGGTTGAGTACCTAAATCTAATTGACCACAAATATAACAAGTTTTCATTATTATGGTTGGACTTATCTTATCAAGGCTGAGTCAACAGAAAAAGTAATTAAAATGCACCAAGGGTCAAGCAATTATTGATTGTGCTTTATCTGAAAAAAGACAAACTCTATTACACCGGTGATGATTATTATAAATAATGTTATGTGCGTCTCTGCGTACTCACAATAGCGTGGAAAGACAGACATATGGCATCTTTGGGTGTTTGCAGGCAAAAACAAACACACACACACACAACAGAGAATGCATGCGCGTGTCAGAACCATGTGTACGAGCTCGAGTGTATGTGAGTGAACATGCATAGGGGTGCGTTTATAGCCCCTTTGCCTGTTGCGATGACTCACCAGTGAGTCACAAGCCAGGGAGTGTGAAGTTGCGCAAATCAGGAGCCCCTCTGTGTCACTTCATACTTTGGCACGGTGCAGCAGCAGGTCAGTGACGTAATCTAATCATTAAGCGAAAGCTAGTCATCCTGGCATGGGAGTCAGAGGTGTCAGAAAAGGAGGAGGGCTGATTCAACAATCACTGAGTCAATATGAGACACGAGCGGGACTGACACGTAGATACTGTAAATGAATGGTTTCACTTGACAGGTTGGGGTGTAGCGAGCTGGAGGGAAAGCGTGCAGGCACGCATCCCTTTCTAGGCCTAGTCACAGGTATGAATTATACATTCTGCGTCTATGTCGGTGAAAGATATGTATAATGAAATGCCGCCAAGAACTGTGTGATTCATACACACACACACACACACACACACACACACAACAAACACAGCTTACTGTATGTGCACACAGCCCAGGAACACAATGCCAATCCTGTTTCAGCTATCTGCAGAATGAGCTGAGGAGAGAAGATAGAACCCCCATGGCTCTTATCACACTCTGCCCAGCTACAGAAGAGAATGGCACATATTTGCAAAGAAAACTAATGTATGTTGAATGAAGGAAAGCAGGTTTTGGGGAGGATAACAGCACATTATAAAAGCTGAGTATGAGCTAGATAGTATGGAGCTAAGCGAGGAAGAGCTTTTTTCACATTTGCAAAGTGGACTGAAGGTATTTAGGGTCAAATAAATCACCTGCCCATCCCCCAACAACATTCAGATGGTGTGGTTACTGCCCCACTGTGCCATCCTTTCCAGGCTTTTTTCAGCTTTCTGCTGACTCGCTGTTCAAAGAGGAAACACAGTAGCCATAGACCTTACGAATAATTGCGTGCCTTCATTGAATTCTGGACACGACTGCTCCCAAGCGTATTCATGTTATATGTGGGTTGCTTTGTATTCCCTGCCCT
Source organism: Bujurquina vittata (assembly GCA_015106715.1). Lineage (NCBI taxonomy): Eukaryota > Metazoa > Chordata > Actinopteri > Cichliformes > Cichlidae > Bujurquina > Bujurquina vittata. The sequence continues at coordinate 21,652 of VUQK01011824.1, forward strand.
CTTTGCTTCAGTGAGCCTGCGAGATTGTTTTTCTAACCCTCACTTCCACAAAACTCCCTCCACCAAATCAAAGAGCAACCTTTCGCATGCTGGATGATGATGAGTTCTGTTTAGCCAAATATAGAAAATAACAAGTTTTCAAAATGCCCAGACATGCCGGCCTTGGAGCACCTCATCAACCTACCTCATCAAAATACCCAAAACATGGAGAAAGACAGAACATCTGTTTAGATGACATCACTTTTTGATCCCTTTTAAACATCCTTATCATACCTCACACTGATACTTCACTACAAATCTTTACATCCAAGTCTTTGAAATATTCTGCTGCCAAAGTGTCTTTATAAGTCATATTTTACAGTCCTCAAAACACTCAGTGAGGTGATGTAATCTCTTATTATATATACTATAGCTGGACACAGCCAAACACAATGCCATGCATGCAGCTGAAGCTTGGGCAACAACAGTTCCAGGAAGCACCAAAATAGAGACAGGACGTTCATTTTGTAAACACAATAAAGCATGTTAGCAATCTGTGTAAAACAAGCTGTCAAATAAGATAAAGAAAGACATGATCCCTCTTACTCAATAAGTTGCTCCATTCCAGCACCCCGGGGGCTCCAGTGGCTCCCCAGGTGGGGATTGGTAGTCCTCCTTTTCACAACCACTTTTTTATATCCTGGAAACATAAACACAAATGTGTTATCATGAAAGTGGATTAGCAGAAAAAAAAAGCCTGTATTTATCATCAGTTATTTTTACAGTATGATGAAATTCCTTTGCCCCCCCAGTTAGGAAGCCAGGGTCAGCAGCATGTTGTAAACAATGTAAAAGAGAGGGAAATGATGAACAAGCACACGTGGGGCTACCTTTCAGACATACATCAAAATGATCATTCATTATTAAGCCGGGGGGGGGGTTAAAATGATGTTTCTGGAAACACGTGAGCCTTCAAACAATCAGCCTTGTAGTTTGCATGTCTGCTGTATCCGTCAGCCTCTCCATGCCTCTTTAAGAGCCTCTGAAGGCCACTGAGATCTTGAGGTGTTGAGTTTCAAAGTTATCCTCATGCTGTGTGATTTACGATGGAAACAGAGCTAGGGCTGGTTTCTGTGTCCTTTGTTGATGTCTCTGACTGTTACCAAGTCTACTATCAAGTATCCCAGTCTTCTACTTAAACATCTAGAGTAAATTTGAAAAAGCATTTAAAGCCGATAAACGTGATCAGCACCTTGGTTTACTTATAGATGGAAAACAATAAACCTATAAGTTCTGAAAGATGGCAACAACTGAAAAACATTTAATCAAGCATAACACTGGATGATATACTGGGATGATAAACAGAGACGCACCAATTCACTGGCCAGGGCCCAGAATCAGCTGATTCCCAGCATTGTCGGCTCTGACCAGGTCAGCCTCCAATAATTCCCATAATGAGCAAATCACCCATGCATTTTTGTGGTGGTCGGGAACATGTTCTTAACAACAAACCTAATCGCACACTTAAATCAGCTTCACCCAGCTGAACATAGACATTTTAAAGAAGTAACAAAAGAGCAGCAGTTATGTCTGTGTAGATGTCTGTGTTATCTGGTGACATTACAAACATTATATTTGTTGCACATCAGGTAAAGATGGGTGCACAGCAACTCATTTTCAGTTGTAGCTCCTTCCACTCGCAATAATAGCATAAACTGCCATAATTTAAGAGAAGAATCAAAAATAGCACAAAGGTTGACATTACCAATATAGTATGGGATTTATGACAGAAAAACATCAAATCATCTCATTCAAAAAAGCTGGAAGCAGTAAATGCTCAGCATTTTATTCCCTAAATAAGTAACAATTACTCAGTTATCAAATTATTAAAAATCTTTGCTCTTTGATTTTCTGTGATGGAGCAATTGACTAATCAAGTCATTGCCGCAGGTCTACAGCGACAGCTCCCCCACCCCCCTTTCCTCTTCACACATACACAGTTCAGCTTTGATACAGTAGAATGTGCCTTAATCTAATCAATAGTTCATGTAAATGTCAGGCAATTATGCAGAGCTGCAGCACCTGGATAAACTGCGTATGGGTGGTAACACCTCTCTCGCCCCAAGCATGCATGTTAATTAAGCAGAACATCTGGCGAGAGGGAAAACACACCGCCAGATTGAGCCGACGGGACGCCACCTTGATCCAAAGTGCTGAATGTTTTGGAAGGTGAACTTCAGTTAAATTTTTGATGTGCTACTTTCCCTGTGCCAAGATCTGCTGTGGTCCAAAAAAAGAAGGGATTAGGAGCCAATCTTTTGCTGATGGCAGAAAAACTCTGGCTATGAAAAGACAGCGAATGCTGAAATGTGCTGTAAGGTCAAGTTCCTACACTTACCTGAATACATCATACTTCTACTGGCTGATATCACAGAAAAGGGCATTGGGGTTGTATAACATGCAATGGACTTGTATGACTATCATAACGAAACAAAAGTAAATAGAGACTTCCACTGAGTATAAATGCCCTTTATGCTCTTTGTTTGGGAAACCAGTTGATAGAGTTTTTGTATTCCAGCATGGCAGAGTTTGATCAACAGACAGACAATCAGACAAAGGGATTTATACCAGCTGTTTGCAGCTAAAAAGGACAACAATACATCAAACAGCAAGAACAAAAGACAACTCCACAACAGAGCAATGTGTTACTGACTCACTGGTATCTCAGCTTTATTATTGCTCTAGTTCTGCCAGCAATGGCTACATTTTGATAATCATACTGTATGATGGTAAAAGGTGATCTGATTAAAACACAATTAAGAAAACAGGCATGTCTTATTTCTCTTTTCACAAATTTCTAATAAATGCACCTTCTTTTCGCTCACCAGCACTCACAGCTTTCCTTCTACCTAGTCATGCATACTGATCCGTGCTGTACCATGACTAGGAGCCGTGGCCAGCCGCTGCCTGCCTGTACCATCAAACATGCATAAGAAACAGATGTATCTTTGATGTAGGCTTGTTCGTGTTGCCCCTTGTGCATGAGTGTGTGAATGAGTGTGTGTGTGTCTGTATGTTCAGTGTTTTTTTGTTTTTTTTTTAAGTGTGCTTCCAGGCCCCGCGGGCGCGAGCAAGGCCGAGGAGATGTGGCTGCATGCCCCAACACACAAGGAGAGAGCAAAGGTTGCCACAGATCCAAGGGAGGATAAATGATCGATGCAACCATGTATTATTTTTGAAAACACAAATTGGGGAAGCAATTTTGCAACTGTAACAGCTCTTTTTATTACAACTACTGTGTTATGCATTCATTCTCAGATTTATTCAGCCCACTTAAGATAAGCACAATTGGTACTCTATAATGTACTATATTTCAAAGGCTTAATTATGAATACATTTGGCTTTTGGACTGAAAGTCAAGCAAGCGAATAAACAATATGAAGACATCACCCTAGGCTTTGAGAACAGGCAATATCAATTGCATACATTCAGATGAATAGACAGAGCTATGTGATGTATATTTAGCCTTTTAAACATACACTGTCTTGCATATTATTTAGGGATTCCAGCAGTCACGGTTTGGACTGTATTCATAGTATACTAATGTTAGAGTATTTTGCTGGCACTGCACTTAATGACAAGCATGGCACTGGTCCATGAGACACTCATCGTTAAGCACCTGGAGTAGTGAAAACTTCCCTTTGCACAAGACTGTAAACAAGCATAACCATGAGTCATCGGAGGGAAAAGCTTATCCTGCCTGTCGCCAGCTTCATTCAAGCCAGTAGGTCCCAATTTGCTGTGTCTGCTGTGTCTACTGTATGATTGTAGTTGTCCTCCACCCACCTTCAAAATACAGTCCTGTCCCCTCCTGCCTCCTCGCTTAAGTCCATAACCATGCTATGTAACCCAGTCTCTACTTTCCTACCATCTACACACATATGCACACCTACAGTACAGTGACACACATTTTATTTTGTCACTCATACAACCGTTACCTCCATTCTCTCTGTCTCTCTCTCTCACACACACGCACACACACGCTCACATTTTGTTTTCATTTTCCCCTCAGACAATTGTGTTGCTCACTCTCTATTGTGGAAGCCAGTCATTTCCACATGTGTGCTGACCATAAAACAGCAAAGGGCCTTCTAAAAGCATCCTTTTCCTGACTGGCAGGGTCACGGTCTGTCTCGCATAAACACAGGACACACCTTAGCCCAACAGATTTCACATATCCTTCTGACCCGGTTACCTCCCTCCCCTAAATTGCTCTTCTTTCCACTGACACAGGATACTAATAAATAAATGAATAAATATTGATAAAGCCTTCTCTTTTTCTTTTCTTTTTTTTTTTATACATTTTTCACGCTGACGGGGTAAAAGAAAACGCCACTCCTCGTGGGTTTGTTTAAAGCAAAGCTGACCGGTGAAGCTGGGGGTCTTTTGTGTTTCTCAACGTGCTTCGCGCAGGGTTTCCCTAGCATTGTCATGACAACAGTGTGTACGCACCGACTCCGGCCTTTGAAAACAATACACCAAAAGTTGAGTGAAGTGGGCTAGCTAGGACATTTTTGTTTGTTTGTTTGTCCTAACCCATAAATTACTAGCAAACAAGTGCACAAATAGTGACCAAAAAAAAAAAATGCAGCCATTCCCATACCTTCTAGTCGATAAGTATTTGTTTCCTTTTCAGGTATTCCCGGGTGCTGCTCCGGTTAGCTAGCGTCAAGCGGCTACTTAATTTCTACCACTGTGGTCAAAACAATACGTTTGTGGCACCGCTACTACAATTTTTGTGTATCCTGTTGGCACTGCGAGCCGCAGCAGCACGAGAAACAACTCCAGCAAGCAGTAAAACTTTTCTCCGCCCCGGACTGCCTGCTTCTGTCTGTCAGGGGATGCTTTGCTCCGCCTAGCTCAGCCCTGAGCATAAATCACTGCGATCCACCGGATTTCAACTTTGTGTCTCTTTACTTATGCCAGTGTGTCGCGTATTACACAAAATTACACTGTTGGCTATTTTTGTTTTTTTGAGTTTTCCATTAAATTTGCAGCTCTGCAAGTACAAAATCGAAGCCACTCTTTTGTGTCCTGTCTCCAAGCCAGAGCCAATTGTGATGATTGATTTAGGACAGGGCAATTATATTAATAAGGTTTTAATGGGTTGTAGACTTTGCCCTGCTTCTTCATTAGCGAACCGTCTGTTATTGGCCTAATCCTTCGAACTTCCCCTGTTCAAACAACCCGAGTGACACAGGCATTAAAAAAGGTAATCCACACTCACAGGATGTTTCACATGCTTCCCTTTATTCTCACATTTACGTTTCTCCCCTGTTTTAAAGGGGCAGCAGACAATTCATCACGGTGAACAAAACAAAATATGAAATAGTTTCTACAATTTTATGTTGAACTGTTGTGATTTTTGAATGACTTTTAATAGAATAAAATGAGGTGCGGACTCTACTTTTCTTTTTACTTGTTTGTCAACCTTCCTGTCTCTCAGCATTTCTCCTCTGTTCCTAGGTTTCCTCCTTATGTGACACGGACTACTGTATTCAACCAAATATGTCATTAAGTTTCTATTATTGTTATTATTTTTTGAAAAAACAAAACATATAACAAAACACATATAAATAAATGAGAGTCAGACTTTCTTATAATTTTTAAAGTGGTTTTGATCAATAGTTCTCCAGGTTTTCTGACAATCTTTTAAAGTTTTTCTTTTCATGTTGGTTGTTTTTTTGTTTATTTTTAGTCCAGTTCTTGTACCTGACCATTTTCAAGCATGTTAATAATCACCAATAAGGTGATTCCCAAAGAGTTATTAGCCAAAACCTTGGCATATCTCAGCATGGTGTGCAGTGTATTCTAAAAAAATTTGAGGAAACTGGACAAGTAGAGGACAAAAGAAAACGTGGGAGAGCTATGCCATTTATAAATAGGAATAAATTGCGCAACGATCTGATGTAGGACCTGAGAGATGCATCTGACTCTTCAGCTGATCCATCTACTGTTCACTGAAGCCTCATCAGAAATGGTCTCAATGAAAGGGTGGCTGTCAAGAAGCCATTCCTAATGAAGGGAAACAGGGCTAAAAGGCTGAGCACATAATTACACTATACATAGCTACCACTGATAAAATTATACTACTAGAACCAGGAGCTTATATTGTTAACGATACAAGAACTTCAAAGGAACATTAATTTGTGGACCCCATGTGGTTCATATTGTTGATCACTAGATGGCATTAGAGTGCCACTAGCTGGCACTTATACTGATGATTTATTAACAGGACCCTACAAAACTTTATAGTAGTCACATTACTTTACCAAACATATATGCTTATACAAGATTCACTGCAAAATACCAATAATAATAATAATAATAATAATAATAATCTTTGTTAAGATTCAACAATTGAAGCAATCAGATTTTACAATCTGATTGCTCTGCTTGAGTTGAGCATTTCTACCATTACCATCTTTGATGCAGAAGAAAAACAAAAAAGGGATGTGATGAAAAGGGACTGCAAAACCACATGGTCATTGGTTGGTGACTTGTGATTGATAAGCTCTTAATGAGAGAATACCACAGCTT
>VUQK01011826.1:0-13131 GCA_015106715.1 Bujurquina vittata
GTGCAGAGGTTGGGCAGTGGGGGGGGTGTGGGTATTTATTTAAAAAAAAAAAAAAAAAGTTGTATATTGGTTGAAGTAAGCCCGTTTGTACAGCTTGGTTTTTACGGGGACTCTCCTCTCAGCACACAAAAAGGCATTTGCTTTCCATTCCAGCACAACAACGTCAGGAAGTCTTTGGAAACTTTGACACTTCAGTAAAAAAGGTCTGGACAGCCAGGTGGCGAGAGAGGTAACTGTTTTGTTCTCACAGCGACCAAGTGATTGAAACTGGGTCATTGCCTGACAGAATCCTGTGCGTTTACGTAAACTGACTTTTAGTATAGATGATGACTGTTGTCAAATTTGCATACACTACATGGGTCTGCATTGTGATTATGATGGTTTTGGAAAGACCCAACACTGTGAAAGCTGCAGTGGAAATCAGACTGCAGACCAACAAACCTCTCAAAGCCTTTTATAGTGTTTTTTTTCCCTTCTTTTTCTTGAAGTGCAGGATCTGCTCTTGGGATTGAAAATCTTTGATATACAGATGTTTTATGTTAAAAGAAGAAGTGGAATTACAAAAAGAAAACCAAATAATTTTCAGAATGTTTCAATTCCTTATTGCCTTGAATTAAAATATTTTGTAAGAAGTCTTTTATCTTCCCAAAATTATGTGTAAATTACCATCAAACTATATCATATATTCATTAAGTTTAACTTAAATCTTAGTGAAATTCTGATGCATTACAGTCATAAACATGATGCTTTTGGATAAAATACTTTGGTCTTCAAACAGCATGTTGATTGGTGTGTAGGATAGGATTGTAGAATTGTGTAGAATAGCTCTTTAGCTATATCCATGTGTGTATTAATGTTAGTCGTACTATGGATGATCCAATTAAGCTGAAAGGCTTGATATAAGCAGGCAATGAAAAAGCTTATCTTAAATAATCTTTTTATTTTTACTTTTTAGCTTAGTATGACATCTTTGTGAAATATACATATGTCACATAAAGAGAACAGAACATTCACACTAAACAAGTTAATATATTATCACTATAGCCCAGATTTGGGAAGCAAATTAAGATAGTGGACCGAAATTTGCGCCTAGACCAAAAAGTATTTCTTGCTTCCAGGTAAAATATATGTGAACGGACAGATTTACTGTACCACACTGGTGTGTGATTGTGTAGATTTGTGGCTACATCATTGACTCTCAAACTATAAACCACAGTAGTTGGGGCACAAATGACCAATACAGAGTTAAGCTAAATTCCATAAATATGATTTATATAGGGGAAATTAAAAAAACAATGTTTGTTGATGCAATCCCGCCACCTTACTCTTTTTTTTTTTCCTTTTTATTTGTCGATACAGATTGTTATTTTTTTTCTTTTCATATACTATGATTGGGTTAAATGCTGCTTTGTTGAAGAGTCATCTTGAACAAGAAAATATATATTATATATAGAATATATATATATATATAATACACACACACACACACACATAATGGCTTCAGTCTACAGTGCAACAATGACCAGCAACAGCACAAACATGAATAAGAGCAGCCCACATAACCGGTTGGTCCATGTATATTGTGACTATTTCTCTAAGTGGCAGCAGCACATGTGTGTCGGCAAAGCTCCAGCATGATACTGCACCAGTGCAGTATCATGCTGGAGCCGTGTTATGGAATCTAGCCTTTTTTGGTACATAAGTGTAGTCTAAGTTGCAACTGTTTTGTGCTCTTTAAGTTGTATTATTTCAGTTTAAACAGCTCATTGGACGGTCGAAAAATGTTTGAATATTTGCTGACTCAGCTCTAACGAGCCTCAGGGCGTCAAAAAAAAAAGCAGCCATACCAGTTCATCCACTGTTGTCTTTTAATGCCTTTGCTTTGTGACACGTGTCTCTGATAAATCAATAGCTATGTAGTAATTTTAAGTAGTCGTAACCTTGATGTAGAATAAATGTTGTAGCTAACCAAAGAAATAAAGCTAGATATGCAAAATAAATATTGTCACCGGCAACAGGCGGTGAGACACCAACCATAATGCCACCTGCTCAGAGTAGCATCACCGTGGCACCAAACAGCAGACATGCACATAAAGAGATTGGACTTGCTGACGTGGACACGCCGACACATGGAGAACCACATACACAATCACACTCACTGTGCATATGTTGCAGGCCTTTTAGTGTGGGAGAAGCCAGTGTTCTTAATCCAGCTACAGCAGGGTATTAAATCTACTTTATGTTTGTGTGTAATGGGAGGGTTTTCTGGCTTTCAGACAGCAGCCTTAACAGCTTACAGACACCAAAGCAAGGAGGGTCCCTACCACCAGTTACCGCTGTCGAGCCCACTGCTGTCTGAGTGCTAAATTGAGCCTGATTTTTGTAATTTAGTGCTTTGTTTCTACAATAGTAGTAGGGAAACCAGGCACTAAAGTATCAGTTTTTAGTCCAAATATTATACTAGACTGTACTGCATTTGTAATTGTGATTCCTCTTCACATGTTGCATTAATGAAACACAAATTATTCAGTTTTTTTAGAGGTTTAAAATTAAAAATCTATATAAAAATCTATATTGATTTGCAATGAAAAACAAAACAAAAGAAATTCTGAAATTACGTTTTGTTACAAACCCTTCAGAGGTTTATGATAAGTGACTGAATCCTAAGCATCAGGGAAAAGTGTAATAACAAACATTAACTACCAATAGTAACTAAACCTTTCATAAAATGTCTGTTTCAAAAATACAAAGATCTTCAAAAGGAGCTTCAATAGAGTAGCCTCACAACGAGCTGAATTGTGTGGAATATTAACTGATGGACTCTATTAATTTCTGGGGATAAAAACTGACATTTGCACAGTTAATGTGTTAGGACATTAAGAATAAACATGGAGGTTTTCCACTAGCCCCTACAAAAAAAAAACAAAAACACATTAGCTCTAATTTTGTGCTGTCAGTCATTGTATAAGACTGCGTGGTCGGTGTCATTTTTTTTTTTGTTACACATTGAAAACCTCAATTAATTTTCACACTAAAGCCTGAGGATGACTCATTACATTAATAACAATCCATAGTGTGCTTTACTTCCATGACAACTATCATTTGGTCAGGGTAGGTCTGTCATGGTGATTGTTGCATCTTCCTTATTTCCCATCCATTTCCTACTGAACAACAAGTCTTGTAATAATCTGTAATTTGCAGTATTAACACATTTTCCAGACCTTTATGAGTATCTTGCTGTTTTTGTTAATTGCTAAAAGGAACCCTGGTGTGCTGGTTCTCATCTTTTTCTCCCCACCTGATTGCCATGTGGTTGTAATCTGACGCCTACCTGCTCTATACCCCTTATGCACACTGGGAAGTACGGGGATGTTCCTGGAAAACTGAACACCTTAGAAAGGCAGTTTGTAGTTAACGAAATGATCAAGCTCCTGAACCCATAATCCGACTGCAGACAGAGATTTAAACACAGTTTTTGTGAAAACTGAAGCCTATCACATGGTTGTACTGTTGGTCATAATCAATATATAAGTTTCTTCTTCTTTATAAATAAGTAAAGCAAGTAAATAATAAAAACACATAAGTGAAAGCCTCAGCCTGCACTCACCTCTGTAACCCCCATCCTCAGAAACTGAAAACAAAGAAACTGAGGAGCCAGGGGTTCTACTAGAGACAGGGTCCACTTAAGCAGGCAGTGATCAATCCTCAGCTTTAATTTCTTAATGGCTGGTTTGACCCTCTGGCCCTGGCTCCTCTCTGGTTCTCAAATTGTTTTTAAATGGCTTCATTTTGTGAAGCTCTTGGCTCCTCTGATTGCATTAGTATCGGACTGAACGGGGTAAAGGCTTTTGTCACAGGCTACATTAGTGTTAATTCTGTGTGTTTGTTTGTGTGTGTGTGTGTGTGCGCGCGCGCGCGTGCGTGTGTGTTTCTGTACCACATGTCTCTTCATATGCACGTTCCTGTGAATTTGGGCATGTGTATGTACTTAAGACATTGATTGAAGTATTTAAGTTAACTGATTGTGAGGGTTGGGAGTTAAGTGACTTTGTGTGTGTGTGTGTGTGTGTGTGTGTGTGTGCACGTGTGCGCATGTGTGTGCGTGTGTACCTCTCTCTGATTGATTGAATCTTTAAGCGAGGCTTTCATCAACTTCGCTTATCATGACTATGCTAACTTCACTATCCACGGAAGATAACAACACTTTTTGTTTTCAAACTATCACAGTTGATGTATCTAACCTTTCTCTAATTAACTTTTGGTGAGATGTTTCCTTTTTTCCCCTACTTAATGCAAGTTAATGGATGCTTTGCTCAGCTCCGGGGTGGAAGGTTAGTTTTGTTATCTGAGCCACATTAAAGTAAATAAGTTAAAAAATCTCCAGTGATGATTGACAATCAGGTAATTAACTCACACTTTGCAATTTCCTTGTTTATTAAGATGCTGATTACACTATTAGGAAAGAAGTGGTATTATCAGATGACATTCTGTTCATTTGCATTTGCCATGGGAGAGCAAAAAAATGTTTGCAAAGCTAAATTAAAATAAACTGCTAGACTTACAGTACAGTGCTGAAGAAGGGAGCACAGACGCTACTAATTCCACAGACAGCAGATTGGACTAACTAGCTTCCACACAACAAAAGATCCAATAAAAGCAAAACAAGTTGGTGAACCCTGTTTGAGCACTTTAATAAGTTTTATTAGCAGGAGCCAAAATGGGGAATAGATCATCCTTTAACTGCTTCATATTCAAAAAGAAAAATAGAAAAAACCTTGAGTCAGAAGGCAACATGAAATTATTTGAACAGCAAGTCCTGTTTTATTTGTTAAAACCACTCTCTGCTTCTTCATGACTGACCTGACAAAACCAGATCCATTTAAAAAAAAATTGTCTAAGAAATATTTTACCTTACTTGCTGCTAGACATGACGCACACTCACAGTGCAATGCCTGTGGATGGGAAGGCATTTCCAAAGTTGATTACAGTGTACGAGTGCATAGAGATGTTTCTCTCCCATCTTGACAGTCTTCACTGCTGAAATCTCCTGTATATGATGGCGACTTGCTGTTTTACAAGGCAGTGATCATATTTTAGTCATGAATCAGGACCCATGACCTGCCATTAAGTCTTATGGTGCAAATTGCAACAGTGATAGTAATGCCTTTTCATTTAAAATAATTTTTTTCCTGTTTATTCCTTCACGTTTATACAACTGATAGTGATATGAAGACTAAGGTTGCACACCTCTTTTGCTTAGGCAGGGTGGCAGTTAGAGCTAAAACCTAATAACGTGCTCAAAATGATAGTACGCTGATGTTTGGCAGGCATAATGCCATAGTCGCTATCTTGGTCTAGCATACTCGTCATACTAGAGGAAAAGTCAGGGGATCCCCACAGTATTTGCAAAACAATAGTCCTACAGTCAAAGCTAACTTCTAGTGGATCTGCAGGGGAAGTCATTCAGTGCTTGTCAAGATGGCAGTGCCATCGTCAGACAGACATTTGATCCTTAAACCCCAAACATGCTCGCTTTTATGAAAAATTGGCTGATGGCAAGAAAAGTTGATAGCTAGCTAGCGCATGATGATAACAGCTCATTAACAAGGGCTCTCTTTGCATTGTGTCTGGTTTCACCACATCCAGAGCCAAATACACTACTTGGCAGAAATTCTGTGTTGAACTGTATTAGTCTGATTTTTTTTATATATATATATCACATTATTGACCATTTTCTGCTCTCTTCTCCTCTTTTGGTGTAATGGGGCCATATTTTACTCGTTTCTCAGGCCTCCTTCCTAATTCAGCAGAGCCGATGCTCCTCCTCCTATTTTCTTCCTCCTGTTACCCCATGCACTAGTCTTGCATTATTTTGCAACATTTGCACTTGCCAGCTTGAAGTCTGTGAGAAAATGTTTCGGCAGGTCCATATATATTTATTTCTTCTCTCTTTACTCTCCATATCCCTCCCTGTTGTTTTTCTCCCCTTTATCCCTCTATCCTGCCTTCATCTGCACAGTGTCAGGCCCACTGACTGGCCGTTATGTAATAGTCAGGTGATGGGCTGGACTGTTGAAAGGCCTTAAAGGCCTACTGTCCTAACAGACATTGCCTCCGCTCCTGTTTGTAACTGTTAGACTCTGCCTCATCTGCAAATGATTGTTAACTTTAACAGATGTCTGTCACATTCATTCGGTCAATTTGTAATCAGTTTGCTCTTTTTATTACCTCAACTCCAATCATGTCATATTAACAAAAAGGACATGACAGTGTTTCAAAGCCCTAAATCTAATTTTTTAACTATTACTTAAAAGAGAAGTAACTGCCAGACAGCTAACATATCACACATCTGCAGTTTGAGTAATTTAAAGATCTACTAAAACTCAGGGAGAAACAGAGAGAACTGACCATGTTAGACCAACAAGGGTTTAGTAAGCTGTGTTTTGTAGGTGTAGCCACATGAGGTGACCATATGGTGTAACTTTCCCTGCCAAGAACTGTTTAAATGTCTTTCCACCTGTCTATACTTTTCTTCTTTTTGCTCTTACCCAATTCTTTCAGGATGAAAATATTCTTAAAACAATTTGGCTGTCATGATTATGACTGCTACCGAAAACCTTCAACTCAAACACCAGAAATGTTCATGTAAGAACAGTGTTAATGCCTACATGAATTAGCTGTTTTTAACTGAAGTAATTATTGACACCTACTGTATTCCCACTGGGCCTCCCACATATTGCCTGCGGGTACTTTACAATAGTACATTTTGTTCAGGAGTCACGAGCACACTCCCTCATTATACGAAATGCAGTTTGTGTACATCTTCAGCACATTAACTCTTGTCTGTAAATAATGCAGAGAGGCTCATCAAGGAGTGAGAAGAGCACTTTTCGCTGGCAGTTTTTAAGGATTTAATGTCCACAGTCCTCAGCTGCAGTTGTCCCACTTTGATCCGGTACATCTGGATTATCTGTTAGTTTACTGACATTGACAATTGACAATTTTGATGTGTTTCAAATCATAAACATGTAAATTTCCAAAGAACTCCATAGTTTTGGGGGGCTTGTAGTCTTGCTGTGAGAATGTAAATATTATGAGAGGCAAGTTTGCTTAAACAGGTCTGTGGTTATGCTGTTGTACCTTCATGTGTGATTTTTGATCTTTATACCAGAACATGTAGCTTGCGTTTTATTTTATGATGTTTTAAGTGAAGTAAAGCCAGTTCAGGCAGGCGACTCAAACTGCACCGCGTCATACGCTTGTAACACATCGAAAGGCTACAAAATTTCCCATCTTCCCTTTCGACATATAAGTGCTGCTTCAGCCTCTCCCCCACCCCAGCATACACCTGTAGGCTCCAGGGGGCTTTATGTACCCATCATTTCCCAATTTTATATGTAACATATTTGCAAGGAGCAATGAGCTAGACACCAGACTCTTAACTATATTCTGCCTCTTTTTGCTTTTCTCCCTCTAGGTGCTGATATCTGCTGAAGATGAGTAGTGGGAGGGGGGACACCCCAGAGCCCCCCAGAGGGGGAGATGCTCTGAAGAGGAAGGATTGTCAGCCAGACCTCCTAGGGCCCAGGTAAAACCCTTATCCACCACCCACAGCCTTGGGACCGCACTGTTACATATAAAGCCTCCCTGCAATAGCAGTTGCTCGTAACTAAAGCCTTATTACGTCATCATAGCATACTCAATTATTAATTATATAGATATTCATTTTATGGGCATGTATTGATTGGTTAGATTTTTGTCACATTATTAAATAAATAAATAAGTAGTTATAAATGGCACGATAGTTTACAGCTCATTAAGAAGAAAAGGGAGTGATTAATTTAGGTCAATATGGAAAAATGCTGCTGCAGCATTTTTTGCAGACAACAGTTGACTGAATAAACTGTTGTAATGACGATACGCTGTGGTGTGTGTGCACCACGGGTATAATGAGGACACAATGATGTTGTGGCTGAGGTTGTGAACTTAATTTTACTGAGTATCTTGTTGTCTCACAAAAGAGAAGGAGCCATTAATCGGAGCATACAAGTAACTCTTGACTTTTTAGAAAAATTTTTGATGGCTTAATGTGAGATCACTGCACAGCGCAGTGATGTTGTCAGATGTAGCTATAATAGCATACAGCTTACCACCAATTCATCTATCAAGGTTTTGACTTTTCTTCTGTAATGTCTTCATTTCCCTTCCTCTCCTCCAGCCCTAAGCGGAGCACTGAGAGGAGAAACCGGGAGCAGGAGAACAAATACATCGAGGAACTGGCAGAGCTGATCTTTGCCAACATCAACGACATGGACGACCTCAACGTCAAGCCGGACAAATGTGCCATCCTCAAGGAGACGGTGAAACAGATCAGGCAGATCAAGGATCAGGGTGAGGATATTCTTTTGTTTACTCTTTTCATAACAGTGATAATAAAATTTTATTAAATGTGCTTGTTGTGCTGTGTTGCTTATGCTTGGCAAACCAAAGCAATCCAGTTGCTTTTTATTTGCCAGCGTTCAGGGCGTTTGTCCTTGAAAGGTCTTAAATATACATTTACAAATAAGAGGAAAAGACAGGGGATCCCCAAAGTAATTACAAACAGCAATCAAACAGTCAGATCTAACTGCTGGTGGAGCTGGAGGGAAAGTCTGGCTATTACCAAAGTCATTAGAATCTATCCTCCTGTGACAGTTCCATTCAGTGGTTGTCAAGATGGCTGCGCTGCCGTCAGACAGACATTTTATCCCTAAAGCCAGACTGCTAGCTTTTATGAAAAATAGCTGATGGCAAGAAAAGCCGATAGTTAGCTGGAAAAAAGTCAAGATATCCCCAAATTACTAAACAACAATCGATGGATGAGTTTGGATAGATCTTCCGAGTTTAGTTACATTTTTAGTCACATCACAGCAAGAATTTCCAGCAAAAGATGTTGTTATGATGAAAGCCAGTGAATGAATCACAGTTAACCTTATTCACATATACCGCTGAATAATTTAGTCTGCCTTAACTAATGAACACAAGTGGATGGAAATGAGCTGAAAAACTGAAGGCAAAATGTTTTTACTTTACTCCTTTAACCTCTTACTGATTTAACCAACCATTTTGGTCAGTTTTTAGAAGGGAAATAAACAAACACTTGGCTGATTAGGTACTTTAGCTAAACTTAACAATTGCAGTTTATATAAATTAAATTTAAAAAAGGCTTGGTAGGAGTCACTTCAGGGACTTTATTGGCAGAAAGCCTGAAGAAGAAAATGATGATGATGACAGTTCAGGAAAAATACCTCGCTAGCAGCCAAGCCAACAGAAATGGTAATATGCAAGTTAAATGGTTTGAGTATCTAGAAGTGTTATGAAGCAAACTGCACTGTGTTGGAAGGCCTTTCAAACTAAGGAGCATGGAAGGGGTTTTGTTCTGTTTTTAACAAATGTTCTCAAACTCAAACAGATGATTTTCTTTTACATCACTTTTAATATTCAGCTGATACTGTGATGTGATGTGTTTTTTTTCCACATTAAAAATTTGGTCTTAAATTTCATCTGAAGTGATTTTAAAAAGAGTAGCGTCATTGTTTACAGTAAACAATGATGCTGTTTTTTGGGGAGAGGAATCTGTTCAGGAATCTATTTTACCGAGTCAAGATAAACTAAGAAAAGTCCACCTTCGAGGGAAAAGTAGGAAGTAACATCAAACATATTTTCTCAGATGACTGTTTCATAATCAAAGAGAGTCTATTCATGTTCTCATAACCACAAACATGGAGCAACTGCCAGAGGAAAGTGTTGCTGTTGGAAGTGAAAACTCATAAATAATATAATGCCTGTACCATCATGAGCGCTGCAGTCACATAAATGGAACATGTAATTATTGAAATGACATTGCTGCTCTTCATGTTTTACACCTGCTCAGCTTAAAAAAAAAAAAAAAATCACGTGTGACCACAACCCAATCACGACCTAATTTTACCCTTTGAAACAAAATAAACCACACTTACGCTATTAACTATCTATTGACTCAAAACTGCAACTGTTATAACACAGTCTCTTTTAACATGGCTTGAATGCCTGATGAAGTCTCGAGCTGGTCAAAACTCTGGCTCCAGCCTGTATATCACAAGTCCCCACCTTCTGGGACCTGCATTTGTCTGAACACGCTGATATGGAGAGAGGAAATGTGAGTGTAAACGCAGACTCAGTAATGACAATGTGTATGCGATGATGGTGAGACAGACAGAGGCAGGGCTGTTATGTAACACTGACCAACATGATGTAAGCCTTTAGAGGAAAGCAGGCAGATCTGCCTTCATCTCAGTCTCACAATCTCCTCAGCTCCTGCTCTTCTTCCCTTTAGCTTTCTTCTTTTACCTGCCAACCTTTTTCACCACATCTCAGTCTTTCCTTATTATTCTGCCACCTTTCTTTTGTTTTCCTTTCCTTTCCTTTCCTTTCCTTTCCTCTGTTAACGTGTTGTATCTTTCATTTCACAACCTCTGTTTTATGTACTCTACTTACACTTTTCTCTCTCCCCTGTATCTTTATCTCTTATCTTCCCTGTCTTCATCACTCATATTCTCATGGCCCCTCTCCTTGTTTTGTTCCTGTGGTCAGCCACTTGGTCTCCACGTGTCGCAGTACTTTTTGTGTCTGAAAACAACAGCTGAATAAGCACACAGACAGATAATACAATCCTCACGCAGCTGTCAGGTCAACTTCGGAAAATCACTGTTGTCTACATCTTTTTGGCCCGATGAGTTAGATTTCAGCCAAAAAATTACGAGTTCTAACTTGATAGAAAGCTCACGGAAAAGATGAGAGATGAGAAAATAGTATTGTACTCATCCATTCATGGCGGTTGGGTGACAAGGTGTGTATTTGTTATTTGACTCACACGTCATGTTTACACTTACTACAGGATAAAATTAGAAAATGAGTGTTTGTGTAGTGAGCGTGCACTACCATATGAGTGTGCAGTGTCCTTGGTTTCTCAGTCAGATGCAAAAACACCAGTGATGATAAAAAAAACACTCTGCTTGAGGCTCCACAAGGGGATTTCACTTACCAGTCTGTGACATCTTTTATGTAAAAGTGATCAGTTGTGTTGGCAGTTAATTTCCTGTCCAATTATGTGATTAACTGGTTAATTTTTTCAAATGCCTGCTACCGAAACTGAACCAGGAAGTGTAAAGGATGGGTTTGTGGTAAATTATAAATGCCGAACTGGAGTGTAAACTAGCTCTGAAAAGAGTGGAATCAAAATTCTTTGTCCCCCAAGCTGTTTTGAAGTTTCTGCTAGTGCATATTTGAAGCATAAAGAAAACAATATTTTTCTCAAGGCTGATAACTGCCACAGTGACCATCAAAATTATGGAACTTTTGCAGCCTGCTTCTTCTACAGTAAAATATATTTACACACAAATTAGACATTTTTATATTAATGTAGAAAAGGGATCTCACCCACTTTAGAGGAGGTAGATTTTTTTTTCCACCCTACTTTGTTCAAACTGTTGTATAAGGTATTGGCTCGATGAAGCATTTCAGATCTAATGAGCTGTTTCATTTGTCAATACAGCAAACTGCATTATGTATAGTACAAAGTTTTTAATAAGTCATTCATATGCAATCTTGAGTTTCGGTATTGTATGTTTTTGCTGTGATGTTTTAGTTTGCAAGATATTGCCTATAAGTTATTTTGATTATGTAAGCTTAATTTATAAGCAGTGCTATGCAGAATTACTCTTTTGCCGTTTCACGCAAATTGGGGGATTTGGAGTCCAAACCTGAGTGCATAAATTGATCGTGTCAAATGGAGTGTAGCATATTTATTGATTTAAAAAAAAATGCAGACTATAATTTTAACACCCTCCTACCTACACTGCAGAGCCACCACAGGCTCTACAGTGACAGGGTTTAAGGCTGATGACTCTGTACAGCTCTGGTCCCACAACAGGAATGTCAGCTATGTGGCCTAATGGGGCCATGGGAGGCTTAACAGTCCAGTGGTACAACCAGTGAGGAGAGTGGAGACTGGCCTCTGATATGGCTATAAAAGTACAAAATGAAGAAAACATTAGCGTAGTGATACCTGCTGCCCATGACATCCCAGGCACTGAAACCTACACATCATCATGCTGTTGGAAGACTTTGGTTAGGAGTTTACATAAGCACAAGGTTAGCATAAGGACTAGCCAAAGAATGTAATGTGTGAAAGGTCTTCGTGTATATAAAAACACAGTCTGAGTGGGTGTGTGTTTGCCTGAAGGCTTCATCATCACAAAAACAATACTGTCAGTGTTTTCTTCAAAAACAAAATACCCAATAAGAGGGAGAGCTACAGTGAAAGCTTCGGTTTGACAAGATGATTTTCCAAGAACATGACCATGGTTCTCTGATGCGCGTACATACAGTGAGCTGGTTCATTTGAAACAAGCTTTTCTTTTGATGATGAGCCGTAACTTCTGACATGCTCCATCATCAATGAGTCATGCCTTCATTAAATTACTTCAAGTGTGTCGTACAGCTTTTTTCTTCTGTTCCTTGCTTGCTAAGGGAATGTAGAGTCTTTTTAAATTATTATTATTATTATTATTATTTTATCAATAAATGTATTATTGATTAGGAGTGTCACAATAGGAGTCTATTGAAGATTCATTATTATTAGTAGATTTATTATTTGGCCTTTTGCAAAGTTATGGTTACAGACCCTCTGCATACGTATTATTTTTTTATCTGTAATTTTATGTAAATATCACAATAATATTATTGTAAATTTTTTTGCCCGTAATAGCCGTAAAAGACACTGTTAGTGTTAAAGCCCCGCATTGAAACAAACAACAAACAAATGGCCTTCTTTGACTCTGAGGAGACCATTTGTTTTAGGTATTTTCCTTTATAAAAAAAGAGGGATATTTCATCTTAACCCCCGTCTTTCATGCCTGTTACAGAAAAGGCTCCAGTGGCCGATGCTGAGGAGGTGCAGAAAGCTGACGTCTCGTCCACAGGGCAAGGTGTTATTGATAAAGACACTCTTGGGCCCATGATGCTGGAGGTAGGTTCAACCAACACTTGGCTGCAGTAAAAGTTTTTT
Source organism: Bujurquina vittata (assembly GCA_015106715.1). NCBI lineage: Eukaryota > Metazoa > Chordata > Actinopteri > Cichliformes > Cichlidae > Bujurquina > Bujurquina vittata. The sequence goes on from VUQK01011826.1 coordinate 13,088, forward strand.
TTTGGGGGGGGGGGGGGGCACGCCGGCAAAAGCTGTATTAACAA
>VUQK01011826.1:16535-32075 GCA_015106715.1 Bujurquina vittata
GACTATTTGTTGTGAATTGGCTATGTATGTGTTTAAAATCAAATCAAATAAATTTTATTTATACAGCGCCATTTCACAACAAATAGTCGCCTCAAGGCGCTTTGTATTGTAGTGTCTTTAACTGCAATACTGCAGAGAAAACCCAACAGTCAATACGACCCCCTATGAGCAAGCACTTGGCGACGGTGGGAAGGAAAAACTCCCTTTTAACAGGAAGAAACCTCCAGCAGAACCAGGCTCAGGGAGGGGCAGTCATCTGTAGGAGGTACTAGTCTTGCTGATGGATTAAAGACCTTCTGTGGCTCTGTCCAGCTCTCCTAGAGTAACTGCCAGTCTCCTGGAATCTTCTAGATGCTTTTGAGACTGTGCTGGGCGACACAGTAAACCTTCTGGCAATGGCATGTATTGATGTGCTGTCCTTGAAGAGTTGGCCTACCTGTGCCTCCTCTGTAGGGTCCAGGTATCACCTCTTGCTAGCAGTAGTGATACTGACCCTAGCAAAATGCAAAACCAGTGAAAAAACAGTCAGGAAAGATGAGGAGGGAACAAATGTCAGTGGCCTCCACCTGTAAAACCCTTCCTCTTTTGGGGGTCGTCTCATTGTTGCCCCTCTAGTGCACCTGTTGTTAATTTCATGAACACCAAAACAACTGAAACTGAATAACAACCCTCTCTGCTACTTAACTGACCAGAGGAATATCCCAGACATTTTATTTACTTGATCTTGTACTCTGATTAAAAAGTGAACCTTTATTTATTTTTTTTTTACTGTATTCAGTGGTGTGTCAATATTGAAGGTAAATAAAGCTATAAGAGCCTTTCATCCACAGTCCCTGTTGAGCTATTAAAAGCTGTATTCTTTAATGTAACCTTATTTTATTTCAAACCTGCAGATTTCCAGTCATGCCTTATCTGTGTGGCAAGAAGAGTCCCCTTCAAAGAGAGACCTGCGATACCCACATATGAGAGCTTCACCACACGCCAGGATCTTCAGGGTAAGTGTGAAGGGAGAGGTACTGTGTTAATATGCTGTATGATCAAGTTAGTAGTTTGTCAGCATAAACTACAGTACGATTATGTTGTTAACATCTGAAATTGCTTCAAAGAAGCCTGGAAATACTGCTACCGCCCCACTCAAAGACATATACCTGGTTTCCACCAATGCTGTGCCACCAGACTGCCTTGGTGCTTTTTGTGAACCAGAAAACACTTTCACAGTTCGTAGATCTAAATTTTAGGTAGCAAAGGATGGAATAATTTCTGTTGGAAGAAAATAATGGCAGACAGATGCTGCATCTGTGAAACACTGGTGCTGTAGTTCCATCTTTGGGCTAAGTGATTGCTATCCAGCACAATTACTATTTCTTTTTAGTATTCTGCTCTATATTCTAAGATATGACTTGTAACCTGCAAATATCAATATCATATTTTACCTATCCAGGTAAGATCACATCACTGGATACTAGTCAGCTGCGGACGTCCATGAAGCCAGGATGGGAGGACCTGGTTCGCCGATGCATTCAGAGGTTCCACCTCCAGAATGATGGGGACATGTCCTTTGCCAAAAAGCACCACCAAGAGGGTAAAATGTTTTTCCTTACATGTATCCATCTGCTTTCTTCCACTTATACATCGCTGTGTCGTGGGTACATAAAGGCAGGGTACACCCTGGACAGGTTGCCAGCCTTTCGCAGGGCTAACACATAGACAGACACCCATTCACACTTACAGATACGATCAATTTAGAATCTCCAATTAACCTAACCCATGCATGTCTTTGGACTGTGGGAGAGAACCTTCGCAGACACAAGGCGAACATGCAAACTCCAACAAAGAAAGGCACCAGGCTGGATTTAAACTCACTATTGACTGTGTCACCTTGCCACCTATGATATCTATTCTTTGTGTTTCTCGTTCATGTAATGATGATGCGTGACTACTGTTGGTTTCCTTCCAGTGTTGAGAAACGGCCAAGCGCTCAGCCCTCTTTACCGATTCTCCCTGGCAGACGGCACCATCGTCTCAGCTCACACTAAGAGCAAACTGGTCCGATCACAAGCAACAAATGAACCACAGCTATACTTGTCCCTCCATGTCCTGCAGAGGTACCAGCTACTCATTCTTTTCCTTTGTCTCCACTACACGAGCCTCGTGACCTGTTGCACTTTTTGCTTCAATTAATTGTTGTTTTACACAGCAGAAGATACTTTACGTTTGGCTTTTCACACAAAGGATTTTGAGGCTCCAAATATTAAACGCTTACTAACTAACCTCGCTACATCAGCTGATCACGTTGCACTCCACCCTTTCCTCCAAATATGTCCCTTCTCACCCTGAAACGACACCCAAAATGCTGAAAACAAGGCTTTAAAATAAGGAGTTGTCAGTTTTTGTTTATTACATGTTCTGGATTTGGACAGTGGTCAGAAAACAGTGCCAGCACTAATACCCAGAGTGTTTGGGGATAAATGGCGAGAACTTGACCTTTTTGCTTCCACAAGTTTCACATTCAAAATTGTCCTGCTAGCATTCAGCACAGTGAGAGCTTTGTGTGTTTGGTGTGATTCATGTTTAAAAGTCTCCCTCTGTTACAGACCTTGTTACTATGTTGTTTTCCCACTTGAGTGCATTGTATCAGAGCTGCTCTGGTTGCTTTAATTTATGGTCTACTCTACTTAACCATTACGTGTTGCATAGTTTTCACTTATTCTATAATGGTTTGTGCTACTTTGGAGTAAAAGACTAATCACTAAGTCAGGAAGCTAACACAGAAATTCACTATCAAAGTTCTCAACTTTGGAAACTGCACTTTGATGGTAGTTTATTCTGTTTATACCATCACCACGGGGACATCTTTATCTTATCTGTTCTGGCTGGATGAGATTGATCTGTCTGCTAGTTTCTTTCATTCAATGCTACAATATGATCCGAGTTTTTTTTCAATGTGCAAAAAGCAGCACAATTTCAGCATGATTCAGCAACAAGCATTTCAACTGCACTAGGTTTACACCAGGCAAATGTTTAACATGAAATAGGGCAAGGTGCCGTATACCAAGTTGCAATCACACTGGCTTTCTTTTCAACCATCCAAGAAAATGGCTCTCACCAAGGCAACACTCAGGGGGAAAAAAAACCTTAAATAAATTAAAATATGTGCCGCAGTAAAGAAGGGGCCTGTTTCTTAATAAAACCATACTTTGCAAAATTCATAAGAATTCAGTAGGTAATATTGGTAAAGGGAATCTCGCAGGGGTGAAGGATTGCATACAATAACCACAGGTGGCATAATACCTTTTGAATTGGATCTTTATGTCATTCTAATGCAGTCTGCTTCACATCAGATGTTTCTTTTTATATCTTTTATACATTACTGTGTGACATATTACTTTTATTCCTTATACTATGCTGTTTGTTTTTTCATTTTATTTTGTCAAGCTGTATCAACTCAGATTACTCACCGAGTCTAGATATCTACATATTGACAGAACATCATTGAAATGGGTCTGATTCTTGACTGTTTTCATCTAGGGAAAACAGCGGTGTGACTGCAGACACATCTGCCAGTCAGGGCATGGCCAAACCAATGACCCCAACCAGTGTGTGTGGGTCCTCCCCTTCTCCTGATGCCAATGTCACAAGCAACACTCACCACTCTGCAACAGCCTCCAACACCCCTGGACGTGGTTATGGAGCTATATCAGGACGGGCACCTACGCCTCAGGGAAATAGCCACACACAAAAGCTGGGAAGCCCTTCAGCTTTGGGAAGCCCTAGTGTCACCTCAGGGGCCCAGGGTGCCATGTTGTCTCCCCGTCATCGCCAGAGCCCCAGCATGCCAGCTAGCAGCAGCAGCTGTAGTAGCCCGCATCTCCCCCAACACCCCCCTGGCTCTTTCTCTCCTGCAGCCAGCCTCCGATCGCCAGCCCCTGTATGTAGCAGTACAGGAACCCACCAAGGGTTTAACTCTCTTAGCGCACTGCAGGCTCTTAGCCAGGGCCACAGGATTTCCCAGGGACTCAGCGAAGGACAGCATCCAGAGTCCCCTGACAGAAAACCGGCAGGCCTTCAGAGCCCTCTTCACTGCACCAACCCTGGTAGCCAAAAAGCCAAGAACAATCTCAGCTTAGATCCTGGCTTATTTGAAAATTTGGAGGAGCCTCAAGACCTTTTGACATCCCAGAACCAGGAAGTCGATCAGGGGGAAGGAAGAGATGGTGACCTTGGTGATGCGCCAAACCGACATTTGAACGCTAAAGGCCATACGAAGCTTCTACAGCTTCTCACCACCAAGTTAGAGCCCTCTGATCCCTGCTCACCCACGGGGGGCCTTGGGGATGACCAGAACTGTAAGGATCAGCTTGGAGGCATAGGTGGGATGGGACATAACAACCACTCCACCTCATTAAAGGAGAAACATAAAATCCTCCATAGGTTGCTACAGAACAGCACCTCGCCTGTGGAGTTGGCCAAACTAACAGCTGAGGCAACCGGAAAAGACCCCATTGGTCCAGAGTCAGCTTCGGGGGACAGCATGATCGCTCTGGGTGAACTCTGCACAAAACATGAGCCAGGGAGCCCCAAAAAGAAGGACAATGCATTGCTTCGCTATCTCCTGGACAGGGATGATAACAGCATCCCGGATAAAGCCATCAAGATAGAACCTGGGGATGGATTGAAGCTGCCCCACATTAAGACAGAGAAACAGGAAGCAAGCTTCAACATGGAGCAACAGGTTGGTCATTCATCATTCATTTATTAACAAGTGGTTTGGTAGCAACAGCTGTATGCTTTATAGGTCCTGACAGTTGAGCGTAGTTCCTAAATCTTTTGTTTAAGAGGTTTCAAAAGGTGAAACAGTTATTTTGATGTATTTTCAGGTCCTATGTTACCTAAACAAGCCTTAAATATTACAGCTTTCTTGTTTTAGTAGTAGCTGTAGTATGAAGACTTGATGTCTATATGTCTTACAGCTGATATCCAAGTCATCAGATGTTTTTTTTTACATCAGGCATATTTCTGATCAATTCTGGCTCACACCAAGCAGGCCGAAAGACAATCCAGTGTTTTTTACCTTTTACCTTAGTTGACTTGAACATACTTTACTTTTACTTATCAACCTAAGAAAACAGCTCCTTTAAAGAAGGTTATTGTTACAGATGCTACTGCTACTACACAATCAGGTAGTAGAAAAATTATGGGTAGTAAAGAGTAAGAGTCAAGTATATAAAAACAACCAGCCTATGTCAGCATTAAATTGCAAAAGTATTTTTTTGGATTTGGAGGGTCGATTATTTATTTATTTATTTATTTATTTATTGATTGATTGATTGATTGTGAATAATTTTTACAGGTTTTTTTTGGTCCAAGGAACAAATGATTATTTCAGGAGACATATGAAAACTCTCAGCGTATGGAGATTTGTCAGTGGAAACCCTGCTCCCCATGATCCTTTTCTCTAAAAGAAAACACTGGTCAAAATCTGTCAAGCTCTGGTGAGCATGTGTCACTAGACCTAAAACTGAACTTGACAGTTAGTTTAAACATCCTTTATGGCTTATCAGAGATCTGTAAACTCATCAACCATAAAACCACTGACATGATTATAAATATTGAGTTTGGTGATTATAGTGACACGTGTTCAGGGGTGTGATGTACCAGGAAGAAGGTGAACAGACAGTGTTTGAATTTATCAAGTGTAAGGATCTGAAAGACCACAGAGAAGTCCTCCTGAGAGTTCGTACCAGTGTCCGTGGCCTAGAGGATCCAGGTTAATATGGTATATTCTAAAATAAACTGCTACTTCAATAGATTTCTCATATATAAAGCATAAGGCTTGAGCATCTCCCAAACAGCTAGTGTTGTGGGGTTTTCCTAATATGCAGTGATTAGCAGCTACCAAAAGTTGCAGAAGGAAGCACAACTGGTGAACCAGAGGCTCCGTCTGTTGACCACTGGAAGCAAAGGCCTACCTTTGTGGTCTGATCTCATGGGAGACCTACTGACGCTATTTAGCATCAGCATGTAATCGCTTGCCCACATTAATATTATGTATGTGGTTTCCTTACAGTGGAAATGTATGCGGTTGCAGTGGTGTAGCTCTTTCTTTTCTGCAGTTGTTGGTTAGTTAGTAAATCTGTACCCAGTTCAGAGTGTTGTTTATTGACAGGGTAGGTGGATTAGTATAGTTGACGTAAGCTGCAGGAAGGGGCCAGTGGAGAATGACTGAGGTTCACTCTTGAGGACAAAGAGGACGCTTCTATTAACAGTTGTGTCTCAGGAACAGTGTGTGTTTTATATTCCTATTTAAAGAGCACATAAATGCTAGTAAAGACCCACTGGAGTTATAAAGTAGGGACTTGCTACAATGATATGACTAGCTGTAGTTTTGAAATATTAATACTAAATAAACTTAATTTTTTTTAAATTACTGTATTTCTTTTGGTGTGTGGCCATTCTGTTTTCACTTTTCACTCGAAATATTTAAATATAATCTGTGCGTATGTGTACTGTTGGGGCTAAACAGAGCTGTGATTGTGTATCTTACTGTACATCACACATGACCTCATTAGCACCAGCAATTTATTTTTAGCTTCTCCTCTATTCATCAGCCAAATGGCCCGAGGCAACCATATTGTGACATATGGTGTTAAATCATACACCAGTTTTAGTGGGATGCCAGGACTACCACTGCATATGGGGAAAAACAGAAATGAAATCACATGATGTGCCATCTACTTTTGAAAATAATTGTAACCTTATTTCTGCATGTCATTTCAGCATTCAGTCCCCTAAACCATTCCTTGAAAGTAATATCACAGTATACACCAATCAAGCACAACATTATGACCACCTGCCTAATATTGTCTTGCTGCCAAAACAGCCCTTTGAGCTACTGTAGCTCGTCTGTTGGATCAGACCACACGGGCCAACCTTTGCTCCCCACAGGGATCAATGAGCCTTGGCCACTCATGAACCTGTCGCTGGTCACCGCAGTTCCTTCCTCTGGCCACTTTTAATAGATACTGACCACCTCAGACTGGGAACACCCCATAAGGGCTACAGTTTTGGAGATGCTCTGACCCAGCCATCCAACTATATAACATAACATTGCATATAACATAAGAGTAGCACCAGACTTTTTTTTTTGTTGTTGTTGTTGTTATTAGTAATCTATTTTACTAATCCGTTTTTTTCCCTGTGGCTGATCTCAGACCTGTGAACTGGAGGACCTGCTGGAGAACCTGCAAAGTGGTGGTCAGGAGCAGCAGCCGCTGTTCCCCAGTCAACCATCAGCCAGAGGTGCGGATCCCTCATCATCCTCCACCTCTTCCGTGCCACCTGCCCCCTCTGTCGACAAACAAACCATGATCTCGGACATTCTGCAGATGAAAGAAAGCAGCAGCCCCCCCAGCCAGCACAGACCCTTCCCTCCTATCGGCCCCCCAAGTACGCCTACAGCAGGGTGTTTGTGTTTGACTGAATTAGATCATTTCTACATATGTTTAATATTGAGCAAATCTTCAAATTTTCTCTAAATATGTACAGTTCTATATGAACAAAAACAATACTTTCCTCCCAGCAGGCTTTAATGGTGCCAGGCCCAGCCACTCGGTTCAAGGTGCTCCACCAATCAGGAACATGTCTCTCGACAGCAGTATGGGACCCAGCCCTAACACCCCCAGGCCTTTCCCTCCTCAGCACAGGAACAATAGCCCTTACTCCTTAATGCAACAGCAACAACAGCAAGGCATGATGGGACCCCACATGGGTATGGCTAACCAGGCTGCAATGGCTAACACAGGTAAGGCAGAACAAAATATAACTTTGAGACATCAATAAAATTTTATAAGAGGATTTTCTAATAGAAAATAAAAATGAATATTTATTGAAGTGAAATTGTCTAGAGAAGCCTTTTCATTCTTTGTTTTAAATGATGTTCTAGTTATTTTTATTCTAAATAGTCTTTAAATAATTCTTGTTTTGCCTCGCACCAGGCATGCGGGGCTCCATGCAGCAAGGGTGGAGTCCCCAGAGGCCCATAGGTGGCTCTGCAGGGCCAGTAATGGGCCAGGGAGTTGGAGCTGGTCGCATGGTTCCCAACATGAATCCTGCACTCCCCACAAGAGGTGGTGTTCCATCTGGATCCAGATCCATGATTAATATGCAGATGATGGGCAATGGTGAGAGGAAATGGGCACATAATGGAAACTCATCTCTCCTCAAATTCTGCACTGTTTCTGATATTATGTGTTTTTGTTTTTTCTTTTCCTCAGAGATGGAGATGGCAACGCCTCCCTATCCTCAGCAGCAAGCTCCACCTAATCAGACTGCTCCGTGGCCAGACCGAATGATGATGGATCATTATGGAAACCAAAGCAGGTATGGCATTTATTCCACCCTAAAGCATCATAAACAGAAAATGAGGGACTGAATGTAGTGTGACAGTAATACCAACTTACACTCCAGGGTACCATACAGTGTCCCCCAGGAGGATGCCATGGGATGCTGTGGCACAGGGCCTGAGGGCCATCCAGATGAAGGAGCGCTACTGAACCAGTTGTGCTCAGTGCTAAAGGACTACGAGGGTCTAGAGGAAATTGACAAAATGCTGGGAATCCCCACACTGGCGGGACAGGTGAACTACTTTCATCAACTTTCTTAAGGATTTGTAACTTGTTTTGGAATTAATGACCATGAAGAGCATAACAGTAAACTATGATACAACAGAGGAAACTCTTTATCACTACTCTGCAGGGTCCACTGCCAGATCAGGACCAGTACCTGGGCTCCTCTGACCCAGCAGCCAGCATGAAGCCTCCTCTCTACAGTCAACACTATGGGGGTCAGCCAAGTTATGGTGGCATGCCTCCCGATGGTGCTTATCACGGTCCATCTATGGGAAGCCACATGGGGCCTCAGAGAATGGCACCCACATGTTATCCTCCATTGATGAGAATGCCCGGAGTTGCAGGGCCGAGGCAAGCTGGCATACGACCAGGGGGGCCCAATCCAATGATCCCCCAACAGCCCAATAACCTGAGGCTTCAGCTGCAGCACAGACTCCAGGCCCAGGTAGGTGGTACCAAACATTTTATATCACTCTTTCCAGATCTCCACAAGTATTGCTATATAACTACAATATAACATTAGCGTTATACTGCTGTATAACAGTGTAGGTTGTGCTGAATGCTTGGTGGCAGAGTAGTTGCAGGTTGTGTGTGAATTGTGGATAATAGCGCATATGGTAAAAGCTGAACATGACTTTAGTTTTGGCAGGCGTGCAGAGTCGATCCTGTCAGATCAGCTGATCTTATTGAGAGACTGATGGCTCAGCTGATCCCTGTCTCTGATTCCTGTTTGCGAGTTTCGCAGAGGGTGTGTTTTGGAAGCTTCTTCATCTTGCATAGAGCTGCTCCTGCCTCTGCAAACCACTTTGTAACCCAGCTTCACCCAGGATTGTCCTTTTCATGTCATTTCTTAATGACTTAATCAATATTCTGTTTGTTCTCACTTATACTTGCTGTGTTCTCTGGGAGGTCTTGTTGCTGCCTGCCTTAGGCTTTCCATACCATGTTGAACGGCAGTAAAGTCCCAGAACAGTCGTACTGCTAAATATAAATTACTGCAGATGGAATAACAATCCTATTTTCACTAAAGTGTTCCTGACAGAAACTCATATAAGGAGAAGTGCGATTTTGTTTCTCAGCAGGAATATTAAAAGGAGTGACCTAGCTCATGTAACAAGTTACTCAATTTGTTTTCTTTTTCATTCTAATTGTTTGCAAAAAAAAAGGAAAAAAAGAAAAGAAAAAAGCAGAACTCAGTGCTACATGCAACTGGTGGTTAGAGCAAATTTAAATTTTAAGTAAAGTTTGTCTTGCACAGTCAAACTTTATGTAAATGCAGCTCAGTGAGGGGGAAAAAATTATTGAGCTGGTATAAATGCAACCCAGCAATCACCAGCTTTTTGAGGAAATCTATTGCTTTGCAGGCAACCAATTGCATATATTTATAGTGATGTCCATCCCTTAATGTCACCTGAGTATGGTCACAGATGCACATCTTACCTCTTACGCTCTGTAACTGCAAACTCTTTGAGACGATTCAGTGATGAATCTTGACACACCAGGCACCGATTCATTCAAGCATGAAACTTCATTACTATTTCGAAAAAGAAAAATCTGATTACAAAAGATGCATCTGAGCAAACAGGCCAACAGAGTTCACTGAGTTTCAACTGCAGCAGCCAGAAGAGCACAAATGTTTTTCAGCTTTCTGTCTTAATCAGTTTTCTGCTGCTTAGACACTTGACAACTGAAGACAAAAAATGCACACAGACAAATTCAAACACTTGTTGTGCCTTTATACTAGCTGGGAAGACTAGGAAGTCTCTTTGAAGAGCCCCTAATGTTCCTGTTGTCTGATGTCTGAATGCTATGTTTAACTAGATTTTTCTGTTTTGTTTTTCACATTAAATGTTGACTTTAAACTATGTAGTTGGTGTTTTGGTCCAGGCTGCCACCTGGTGGAGTGTCAAGGCACAACAGTCCTTTTAAATTGTAAAATTAACAGCAATTAGCAGTTTGTTCAGATGTGTGACACGACTTTTACACTTCCAGCTTTACATTTGTTGTGCCAGTATATAAACAGTGAAGCCAAAGTACAGAAGAAAACTTTCTTTCATAACCAATCTGAGACAAAAATGTAATTTAAATTCCTATATTTTTTAATATTTGTTTATGAATTCATTCATTAATTTATTCATCAATTTAGTTACCATAGTTGAATTGGTTGCAGGTGAATGCAAAACTGCAGTGGTTTTGCTATCACAAATCTAACATACACCCACTCAGTATCAGCGCTTCAATACTTGAGTGCACATCAGGTAAACAGGTGCATCAAATACATTTTAAACCAGTTAAGTTGACATCGATTTGATTAACGATTTCTTCAATGAATGATTGAAAATGTTTATACTCATACAAAAAGTAGTGAAAAAGAGTAACAAAGGAGAAGTCACTAAAGTCATTTTTAAAGTAAGTTGTTTAGGGCAAAATTAGAATTATCATATCCTTGAATTTTTGGTCCTCTGTCTTTTCTCTAGAACCGACAGCCAATGATGAACCAAATGGGTGGAGTGTCCAACATGAATCTACCTCTAAGGTCCAACGTACCAAACCAGGTCAGTCTCCGTGATATCTTTCAATTTTATTTATTTTTTCTTAAATTCATGAGCTAGCACACTTTATTCTTGTGCCTGGCACAAATATTATCAACCCAAATATTTTCCACTCTTTGCTCTTTGCTAATTATTGATACGCCTAAATGCGTGTTTCCTCCTGCAGGGAACCCTCAACCCCGAGATGCTGGCCCAGAGGCAACGTGAGTACCTCAGCAACCACCTACGTCAACGCCAACAACAGCAGCAGCAGCAGCACATGCAGCAGCAACGTGCCATGATGATGCGTACTCAGGGCATCAACATGCCACCTAATATGCCCACTGGGGGTGCTGCTCCTACGCCAATGCCCATGGGAGGCACCAACCCACGGCTCCCGCAGGGCAACCCGCAGCAGTTCCCCTACTCGGCCTCCAGCTACGGTACAGGCCTGTCCTCTCCTCCTCATCCCAGCTCCTCCAGTCCTTTCTCCTCCCCTCACTCCCCCAGCCATCATCTGGCTAGTCAGGGCATGATGGGAAATGTAGGAGGGCAGTACAGAGGTGTAACAAGTCCGCCATCACACCACAGTCCCTTCCACTTCAGCAGTACAGGTATATGATGAGAGCACAGCAGCAAAATCTTAGTGGTCTGTGTGTGTGCTTCATGGAAGATGTAGTTGCTTTATTTTTTAATTTTTTTAAGTAATTTTTTGGTGGTGGCGGTTCTTTTTCTTTTTCTTTTTTTTTTCTTGTGCTGTGTTTTTCTGTGCTAATCAAATTTTGAAAGATGATTTTTTTTCCTGCTTTTCTGATTCAATGAACAAGCCAGTAGATTTTTTGTCATAAACTAATCAAGAGGGTGGGAACTGTGTCAGTGGCTATGTTCTGTAAGTGCTGTCAGGTTTGTTGTAAATGTATTTTATTTAACAAAAACAATCTTTTGAAGTCCCTGAAGTGAGGACAAAATAAAATCCTGAGGATTTTGTCTGAATTTAATATTATTAATAAGCCAGCTGTTGGGGAGATTCTTGAGGTGGCCCTGCAACTGAAACTAGAAACCTAAAATACTAAGTCCTGTTTTTGTCATTATTTCTTCTGACTTGGAGACAAGATCATTCCCATTTATCTTGAATCAAGGTTAGTTTCAGTTAACTATAATAAACTAAAAGCTTTCAGTTAACTAAAATAAAAGTAAAAACTAAAAAATTAAAACTGAAATGATTTTGTGAACTTGAAAAATATAGAGGAAGTTTTAGTATTAATTAGTTTGGTTAAATTTGATCACAGCTCGCCTCATGAGGCTTTGAATTTTCCAAAATCTTTCTATGTCTCTGAGTGCAGTTTAATTTATAAACTACCATGTAAAAATGAGTAGTAGTTTTTACTTTGTGTTTCGATTATTGTAACTGTCCTTATGACATTTGGATGTGCAGGAATGAGCCAGCAGCAACAACACCAGGATCCAGGATGCTTTCCATGTGGGGCTGCCACACCTCAGAGCCCCCTGCTGTCTCCCAGAATGGGGCAGGGCCAGAGCCCTATGTTGCAGCAAAACCAGGGCCCACCCCAAACCCAGCCCCAGGGTCCGAGTCAAGGAGGACCTCCCAGCTACCAGCCTAGTGCTGATCTCAATGGATGGCCTCAGCCTGCCAACATCACCACCAGCAACAGGTAGCAACAGACCTTAAGTGCAAATGCTTTTGAAATTGCAACCGTTACATTTATTTCCAGCTCCGTATTTCTATTCTTGAATTGTACCAGAGTAGATTTGCATATTCACAGCAGTAATTCTTACTTTGTGCATTTTGTACAGCTCCTCAGTAGATCTACTCTCTAAATCCAGCTATTTTAATTCCTTTCTGTCCATTAAGCCAGCTTACTTCTGATTAGCTGTCCCGGGCAAACCCAAGGCTTGAATATCTGTTGGTGGTGGCTTCTGTGCTCAAAGGCAGAGATGTGTGCCTGAGTATCATAATTATTATTGTTACCATATTAGAGATATCTAGTCTAAAGGAAGGCACATAGAGCTAAGAGTATATAAATTGCATTGCTTGAAACTTATTGACTAAAATACATGACAGGATAAAGCAAAGCATGATGGTCTCAATGATTTTAGTGTTTTATTTTTAGAATAATTTTCCTCCTGTTTGACTCAGCTTGTCTTCTTTCAGTGTATACCCCCAACAGTCTCAGTCTCACTACTCCACACAACCCAGCGGAGGAATGTACAGTGGCAACAATAACATGAACCTTGCCATGGCCGGCAATGGAGGCAACATAAACCCGATGTCTGGACAGATGAACTCCATGCCCGCCATGAACACGGAACAGGTGCGGGGGGGGGGCACTACTTCATATGGCGACACCTACTTCTTTTTGTGTTTTTTGGTCACAGTTTTCCTGAAGATGTAATTGATAATGATTTTCTGGTGCAGGGGAATGACGGCAGCCTTATCCTGGAACAATTAGCAGGAATTGACATGCTGACTCAAGAGGGTGAATCCAGTTCTGTAAGTAACACGCTTATCTAATTTTTTACTGATTTTTTTCCCCGTTGTTTAAAGGCTTTAAACAGTTTAGCTAGTAAATCCTTTGTTACCGTGTCCATGATCAGTTCTTTTATAACCTGCACTCAAGAGTGCCGAACATTTGTGGTTCAGTCTTCTGTTATCAACCTAACTTTGATTTAAACTTTCTTGATGTCTTTCTGACTTTTGTAGAGTTTTTGCTGACCCCAGGCTTCAGTTGAGACAAGCAATGAAGGAACCCATGCAGAAACACTGACACCCATTCAGCTCAGCTTCCGGAGACGTATGAAGGACTTCATGAAAACACTGCCCATCTATCACAACACACAACTCAGAGGCACTATAGTGAGGATGGCCGAGACATTTAAAAACTTCAGAACTGCATTCACAGTGGGTTTATTCACCGCTCAACATTTTATGCAAAAACAACAAGTCCAACATTACAGGGAAACTGCCATCTGAACCATCCTGACAGCAAATGCACAATATGAGGATAACCCTGAGAGGGGGACAACAAAAAACACAACAGAACAACTTTTTGTGGTTTTAGGTTTTCACTGTAACTTATTAGATTGTTATCAGGTAATCATTATGTTACATGTAACTGTATGCTGTAGTTAAATCATACATGGTATTCAAACAATCTAGACTGCTTTAAAAAAAATAATCAAAAAACCCATTGGAAAAGAGTGACTAGAAGTACTGAAAGGTGTTCTGTGCAGCATTAAAATTGAATGATATTAAACTTTTCAAGCTTTCTATTTTGTATATTACAGTTGGCATTGCAGGTTACAGGTTATAAGTTACATCTACAGGGAAAAAATTAGGTGTAAATAGTAAATTCAAAAGAAGAAGAAGAAGAAAAATCACAAATTTATTAGTGGAAAAAACCTGGAAACATAGTTTCTTGGGACAGATTCCTTTTTGTAGGTTTGAGGCATTACACGGTATTTTGGTTTTGTTTAATATCTTTATAATATTTTGCCTTCTCTCTCTCTCTCGCTCTCTCTTTCTCTCTAGCATTAAACACGTGTAGGTTTCAACAGTCCTTACTCTCACAATAATAGTATGTAATCATACACACACTGGTAACTCCTGTGAGATCAACTTGGCCACATTATTAGAATTAATTATTCAAGAAACGAGAAAAAGGATCCACCTCTTCCATTTTTCGGCATGCTTTGCTGAGCTGAATAGAACAAATCGGCAAAGAATTTATTACTTGCACATATTATTGCTATTTTATTATTATTATCAACATTAAAAAAATTGCAAGTTCACACTGTAATTTTACTTTATACTGTACGTCTTAAAATTGGGAACAAGTAGCAAACGTCAAAAGAAAAGAAGAAGCTTGTCTGAATGCTGCATAGAACACCTTTTGCAAATGTCAGTGGTAACTTGCTGCAATAAAGATTTTCTGTAGTCACAGGTTGCTAAACATTGAGACACACACCCTGTTTGCTGTTTGAATGTGCTCTGGTCAGATCAGTTTATTCCCCAAGTTTTCCCTGAAAACAACTAACTGTGATCCTCAAAAGTCTCTGAGGTGGTGTAATTATGATAATCTATGTGTGAGTGTGTGTGTGTGTGTGTGTGTGTTTGTGTGTGTGTGTGTGAGAGAGAGAATCTGAAATGTGGAAGGTTGACAGGTATAAATGAAGCCTCTGGATTTTATCTTTTACGGTTCTATTTTGGAGCCTGAGTGAAAATGATAATGAGATGGTTTATGAAAGCTATTTTATGGTTATTTATAGTTTTAAAGATGATTTAGAATCTAAATCATCTTTAAAACTATAAATAACCATAAAATAGCTTTCATAAACCATCTCATTATCATTTTCACTCAGGC
>VUQK01011827.1:0-13273 GCA_015106715.1 Bujurquina vittata
AAACAGTTTACCCAGCCTGGGATAGGGTTACTGGGGTCCCACCCTAGATCCAGCCCTGGGAAGGGTGCTTGAGTGCCTGGCGGCTTAGCCTTAGCCTGTGGGACCCAGCTGTCAGGCTCGGGGGGCGGGGGACCCTGAGGGGTGAGTTCCAACTATTTGGGGATCACAGTCCTCAGCCTACCTGAGAAGTTTTATGCCAGGGTGCTGGAAAGGAGAGTTCATCTATTAGTCAAATTTCAGATTCAGGACAAGCAATGAGGCTTTTGTCCTGGTCGCGGAAAGCTGGGCCAGCTCTTTATCCTTCAAGGATATTCAGGTGTGCGTGAGAGTTTGTCCATCCAGTCTACATGTGTTTTGTCGACTTGGATAAGGCATTAGACTGCGTCTCTTGGGGTATGCTGTGGGAGTATGTATGTCTGGCCCGTTGTTGGGGGGCCATTCAGTCCCTGTACAACTGCAGAAAGAGCTTAGTCTGCATAGGTGGCAGTAAGTCCAAGTCATTTCTAGTGGGTGTTGGACTTCACCAGGGCTGCCCTTTGTCATCGATTCTGTTCATAATTTTCATGCACAGAATTCTAGGCGTTCTAAGTTGATGAAGGTTTCTGCCTGGGTGGCCTCAGAATCTGATTTCTGCTTTTGCAGATGATGTGGTCCCATCAGGTGGTGGGTTCCAGCTCCCGGTGGAATGGTTCGCAGCTGAGTGTGAAGCAGCAGGTATGAGAATTAGCACCTCTAAGTTTAAGCCCATGGTCTTCAGATGGAAAATGGTGGAGTGTCCAGGTCAGGGACAAGCTGCTGCCCAAAGTAGAGGAGTTAAGGTATCTTGGGGTCTTGTTTAAAGTTGAGGGTAGATAGGACCGGGAGACTGACAGATGGATTCGGGCTGCAGCTGCAATGATGTAGATGCTGCACCAATCCGTCGTGGTGAAGAGAGCGCTGAGCAGAAAAGCAAAGCTGTTGATTTACTGGTCAATCTACGTCGGTGGCTGGGGAAAGGGAGATCTGAGTTCCTCTGCTTAGGCTGCAACCAGGCCCCAGATAAGGGGGTGAAAATGGATGGCTGGATGGTCAAGTTTTAACAGTGAGCCTCTGGTGGATCTTAGAGGAACTGCGGCTTTGAGGGTAATGCTTGACTGTGTCCAGCATTTAGGGAGCAATTCAGATGTGTTGAGGTCATGTTCGTCAGTATTTCCAGTCTCAGAATTATTTAACTCTTAGTTATGGAGGACAAGCAGTGTATGCTTATTTTTCTATATAATCATCTGAACCCAGCAGACACATTAGATCAGAAAGCTTAAATTTCTGAAATGAAGCTGGACTCCTGAATTTAGCTTGCAATGAGTTCACGTTCCCAGTGGCACAAGTTTAAAGTCTATACGACCAATTACAATTAGAACCTGCAACCTGTTCATCTCTGAGGAAAGTCCAAATACAGCAGTGAGGAAATGTGAGGATGTTAGAAGCATAAACAGAGAGAGAAAAAGGAAGCAAAGAGTGACTCTGCAGAAAGAGACAGGATGGTGGGGGCGGCAAGCTGAGGTCAGCAGGAAATCAGACAGTGGCCAGGCTAAAGCTTTGGGCTGAAACAGCATGATGTCATATGGACTGAGGCCACATGGTAATCCCAACACACACACACACACACACACACACACACACACACACACACACACACACACACACACACACGCACACACACACACACACAGAAGGGGTGGAGGGATGCATGGATGGAAAAACAATTTAATCTGCATCATATTTTGGTACAGTTTTTGATTGAGAAAACTTGGTAAAATCAGACAATAATCAGCTTCTGAGTTTGTTTGTGAGTTTTCTGATTTAAAAAGAATCTGCAGTAATCCAGTGTGCTGCTGTCCAGGTTATAATCTCCCGTTTAAACCCCTATTAATTTCTCAACCTAAATCCCAGCATGTCATATGCTTAAAAAAAATTTTGTGCCTCTTCCTGTTGGACTTCAGTTTCTCGTGCCTCAGTCACAGATTAGCAGCTTTGAACATCATCTTAAAGTTGATCTGTTATCCACATTTGTTTTCTTGGAGTGTACTACAGCGGCTTTGCATGATTCACAGTTCAAAATAATCCTTCTGTATCTGATACCGAGCTACTCAGTTCATCCTGTGTCTTAAACAAGCTGTTCTGACCCCCTGCCCGGGGTTTTCACATTAGGGACATCCACCCCTCCGTGACATCATACAGAGCATATAGTAGAAAAAACTTTGTTTAACTGAGTGCTTGGAGCAGCGATTACTCGCACACTGACCTCATTATCAGAATCTCTGTGTAATGTGAGAATCGCCCGCTGGAACAGGAGATATATGTGACAGAAAATAAACTGAGTTTAGATCGTATCGCAACATTTGATAATTAATGATGCAACTTTTAAGTCTTAACCATACAGTTGTTATGAAGGGTTAAATCAGCCACAGAGACTGAAGCTGTTTTTTTTAACAGGCTTAGTGTAAACATGTTTATTTCTCTGGCATTTTAACATGGTAGTCTACGGGGGCGGAGTCACTCCTGGAGTCACTCCTGGAGTCACTCCTGGAGTCCCTCCTGGAGTCCCTCCTGGAGTCCCTCCTGGAGTCACTGCTGGAGCCCCTGCTGGCACACGTCTTCATTTTTCAGCCTCGGTGGTTTCATAATCCATTTGGAATTCAATAAAAGAAGAAAGAGAAGGTTCCTTAGCATTGTTTAAGTCCAGTTTTGATCCAGTGATGCTTCTCTTTACATGCACGGGTGCATTACACATGCAGGAGCTGCTAACATTAATGACATCACTGGATTTAAGCTGCCCGCCTCTCCAGACATCTTTGTGTTGTGTTAGTTCAAAAAGGCCTTTACTGTTTGCTCTTCAAGCTACTCCCTTTCTATCTTACGTTTATCTTTTAGGTTTTAATCGTCTTTTATAAGAGATGAAGCGTTGCAGTACTGCGAGTGGCCACTAACACAGTAGTGGTGCTGCGGGACACGAGCGTGGCTGCAGGATTTTTGTCTTGGGTTTTTTTTTTCATGCAGTAGGTTCATTCTGAGCCTTTCTGCAGATTAATGGGTTTTATTTTATTTGTTATACTGGAGCATCGCAGCAGGACTTTCAATCTGGAGATGCAGTCTAAGCTGTAATCTGTCACCTTCATTCAACCTCAGCCAAAGAGGTCAGAGGTGGCTGTGAGGAGCTTAATTTGTTTTTCCTGATTCAGGGAGTGCTCGGTGTGTTTGTGCAGAGGGAAATCTGCTGTTTCTGTGTGTGCGTTGATGTGTAAGCACAGTTTTAGACCCAGTTAGAAGATATTTTATCTCCGTTCTTCCTTCTTCAGTCAAACCAAATAATCAGAAAGGCCTTTTAAGCACGGCTGACCTCAGGCTGGGGTCGCTGACCCTGCTAACCGCCTTCGTCATGCAGCAGCTCGTCAGTTATCTGCAGGAAAATGATTTCAGTGGGTGGGATTAGTTTGCACCTCAAAGAGGTGCTGATGGGAGATTTTAAAATGGGAAAGCACTGCTGAGCACTTGCCCTGTGGTGCTGAACACTTGCTGGGAGCCTCTGCGAGCTCCCTCTGGTCCATGCACCGGTTGAAGGTCCTCACTGTGAGTCCAAGACTGGACTCCACACTTTAACCCTAATAAGAGGCTGAAAAGCTGTCTGAGTGTTTGTTTACATGTCAGCACGACTTTGGACAAAATCTTTTCATGTCACGTGTTTTTGAGAGTCCTCCGAGGAAGGCAGGCTGTGAAGGAAGCAGTTTTTTTCTCCAAACCCAAACCTAGTTTGATTTGTTGAGCCGGGCCGAGGGGGTTTCTGGTACTCAGACCTCAGCAAACACCAAACCTCAACTCAAGCTTTAAAGTAACACCAAAGGAGGTGCATGAAAATTGTTGGTTCCCATGTGGGACCCAAACTGTGGTTTCATGCTTTCACCAACCTGGAAAAACTTCACTGGGTTTACATCCACACTGAGCAACCACAACTTACGGAGATGTGCACTCGGTCCGGCCTGCCGTAACCCCTGAGCACAGCGCTATATATGATACATAAATGATACGGTTTTGCCTCTTTCAGGTCTTTGTATGCAATGAGCCCCGGGGATGGATACACCAGTGCGATTGTCCCTGTTGTTGTTCCTCCGTCTGGGCTCAGATCGGTTGAATGTTTGAAGGCTCAGCCGTGTTGAACCTAAAACAACGAGTCTGTTTGAAAGATCTAAGGAGTAGAAAGTACAGATACTTGTGTAAAAATGTAGGGAGTAAACGTAAAAAGTCAGAGATATAAATACTCAAGTAAAGAACAGATACCTTAAAAATCTGCTTAAGTTCTGTAACGAAGTATTTGTACTTTGTTTCTTCCCACCTGTGCCTAATTAACACACCGTCCTCCCCTCTGTGTTTCTGACAGGGCCTTGTACACATACGAGGATGAAAGTAACGATCTGATGCTGGCAGCGTCTGGAGGTAAGTCTGACTCAGTCCCATCGTTTCAGCTCTGCTGCGACTCCCTCTTGTGTCACATATTACTGCCATAATTTCTGTGTTTTTAATGAAAAAGCCTTTAATGTCAAGCATTTAGATGGGCTCTAATTTGCTTCTGCAGACCTGCGGCTGTAAAGCTTGATGAGCTCTGCGGCTTCTGCTGCAGCTTTGGGGGTAAAAACAATCACGCTCTTTGTGTGCTGATTGCTCCTGAGCCGTCAGTGTCATTATCATTTGTGTTAATGACGCGCTGCAGGAACATCACAGATTAATGATACCCCTCCATGTTTGCTGCGCACACTCACACTGTATGTGTTTTGTGCCCAGAATTTAGCAAATGTTCATGTCGGGGTAACTGTTTACCATCGAAGGGAAGGGAAAGTACAAATCCTGCTCAGTTCACAGTCATCACTATTATAGCTCATTTTTTCAGACGTGGTGTGTGAATGTGTACTCTGGCAACACCGACTTGGCAGTTTGTGAAATGCGTGTCGTTTCAATTCATTTTAATTTCACAGTTTT
This sequence comes from Bujurquina vittata, assembly GCA_015106715.1. Lineage (NCBI taxonomy): Eukaryota > Metazoa > Chordata > Actinopteri > Cichliformes > Cichlidae > Bujurquina > Bujurquina vittata. Next base: position 5,008 of record VUQK01011827.1, read on the forward strand.
TTCATATTCGTGGACATGAATAGCTCGTCCTTATTTTCATTTAAATAAATACAAGTTTTCATCAGAGAAAAACCCCCACTGATTTGTGTCCATGGGCACAAAGTGTAGAGGAAAAAGTTTGCATGTGCAGGCTGGAAGGGGTGGTAGTTTGAATCCCACATCGATTTGATGTTTACATTTTGATTGCACTGTTTTAATAGTGTAGTGGTTTACACATTCGCCTGACAAGCAATGGATCCCCACCAAACACACTGTGGTGACCCTTCGTGAATAAGGGAGCAGCTTTTTATTTATTTTAAATTTTAAACGTGTAGGTTATGTTAGGCAATTAAAAACTACTCGGTTAGGTTTAGGCAAACGTCTGCTTAAAGCACAGCTGAGGAACCAGATAAGACCAAACAGCACAACAGGCTGTCCTAACTGTACCTGACTGTGGAATTTAATACAACAGTAAATAAATGTGAAGAAGGAAAGAATAATTAAAATTAAAAAATACTTGGTGATTAAAATGCTGATTAAGATGTTAAATCTGAATTTCAGTCAACATCTACAGTAAGACTCAGCAACATTGTGATGTCGAGCGCTCCCTCCTCTGCTCTCTGTTTCACTCTCATGCTAAGCTGAAACAGGAAGAGAGGACATACATCAGAGAGAAAAATCTGAAATAAAATTTTTATCTTAGGCAGGAAGCCAATTTAACCCCACGATTTGAATAACTTTCTGTGAGTCTAATGTAATCATCAATGTATAAAAAGAGCTGCTCCAGTGAAGTGTTTGCATCAGTAATGCTGCAGGAATGATGATGATGATGCTGAAGAGCCACTTCTACCCAAAAAACCCTCAAACCTAAACAGCTCTATAAGCTTTTGGTCCCTGCTGTAGAGCAAAGCCAGTAAGTGCTTAGCAAATTGAACCTGGATTAACCCTTTCTTGATGCTGAGGGTTTAAAGTTGATGTTCATACAGCAGCTTTTTTTTTTTTAAAACAGCATTTTCACTGCTGACTCAAAAAGTCAAACTTCTCTCAGCGTCATACACACTAGCGGTTAAAGTGGGGGGAAAAAACACTACAGTTCAAGAGACATCACCCAGCGCTATATTCTGCCATTTATTCATCAGAAAACGTTACATTACACAGGAATGTAAAATAACACTGGAGCCCTTTTGGCTCCTCTGAAATCATTGGTTTTTGCTGTGGTTTGATTTGCTGAGCTCCTCCCAGCGCCATGGTTTCATTCTTGGACTTGTCTATTGTAGCTTTGCATGCCTCACAGTTCAAAATAATCCTTATTCATCCTAAACTGAAACAAGCAGGTTTAGCTCCCTTCAAGCCAACTTTCCCCTGATTGGCTGCCCTTCATTAAAAAAAAAAGTTTAAATAACAGGTGGGTGTGGCTTCTGGGCCTGAGATGACCATATTAGGGATATACCCTATACTCTCTAAGAAGAGAAGGGTCTACTTGTACATACTTTTAGTGGTCAAAATGTCCCCCCACCCTCCTTCTACTGCCTCCAGGGTCCTGAGAACAAGCCGGGCAGTCGCTTTAATTTTTTTTACTGGAGGTTTAACACAGTCTCACAGCAGTTCAAGAAAGGCTCACAACGTCTCATCTATTGCCCAGAACACGTTTCATGTCCCTGAAGACAATTTTGCCTCTTTTCCACTAGTACCTACTCATCGCGGTTTGACACGACTCGACTCGGCACGGTCTTGTTTTGTTTCCATTACAATTGCGTACCACCTCAATGTGGGTGGCGTTGGTATAGCAATGCGGGCAGTAGTCTCTGAACCTAATTGGTATGCAACTCAAAATCAGCTATCAGCTTGGAGATGTCCTGATACACTTTCTCATTTGTCATGGAACACCAAGCACAGAAACTGTATTTTCTTGGTGAAATAAGCAAGAGCTTCTCTTAAAAGGATGTTGTCACAAATGGTGGCTCTAAAACCTCAAAATGTGTTGTTTAGCATTATTGGGGCCCTCACTGTTGTGATTGTAACCTATGCTATTTGCACCCATACCATTGTGGATGCTAGCTTTCAACTGGGCTCTGGTTTTGGCTGTCAGACCACATCTGACCCATCTTAACTGAGCTCAGATCAGAGAAGGTGGCGGACCTTCTGGATCTTCAGTCTGTCAGTTGTTGTCTTTGCACACTAAAGATTTATCTTAAATTGTTGGATGCAATGATGAACAGACAGTGGATTTCAGAAGTGTTCCTGAGTCTACGAAGAGATTTGAGCGACCAAATTACTGTTTTTAACGATGTGCGGCCCGACGGTCTGAACATCACCGGCATTCAATCGTGCTTTTCCCCCTGTGTCTTTTACTGAGGATGCTGCCGAAAATGACAAAATCTCCCAATTCTTTGCAGTTTTATGCTGTTCGTAAAGAATGAGATTTGCATACCAGATTGGTCAGGGCCCGGGTTAACAACAACCGTCTCTGGTAATGTTAGCTAACAGGGTACCGGTGGAAACTGCTGCTGTTGGCCGAAGACAAAGAAAGAGGAAAGGGGGAAGGCATGTTAGCAGGCAGTGAGAGAACATGAAAAACAGGACTGTGGAGGTGAGCGTAGGGATAGTTTAGTGAAGGACACACAGAGGGCTGATGTGGCAGAGGAGTATGGTGGGAAAAGGCGAGATGGAGGTGGATGATCAGTTGTGGCAACCCTGAAAGATCTTGTTCTTAAATTGTCAAATTAATTACACATGTATGCGATCAGTTTGTCATAAAATAAAAGTTTAAAGAGATCTGTGCAGCAGTTTGAATGTTTCACAGCAGACTCAAACTCCTGATTTTTGGTGTTCGCTGAGTTAAACTTAACGGTAAATTTGAATGGTCCTAATTGTGTGATGATGAGTCTTATTCAGCTTTGTGTTTTTCCTTTGTGTGCAAAGCCTGAATGTTCCCAGGCGGGATCTGCTTATTTCCAGTGATTGTTCATCATGTTCACATTGTTATGCTAATCTAGACGTGCAGAAAGAGCAATCCACTTTCAAAAAATGTTACGATTGAGATTTAGTTTTAAGGCAAGACTCTCCAGAGTCTTCTTCATTCATATTACTTCAATCTGAGCAGGAGGACACACAGAGGGAAGAAGAAAGTGTCCAAAATTCAGGATTAGCTATTAATTAACTGCACTTTGTTTGTTAGACATTTGTGCAAATAGTGCAGGTCTAATATTGCATTTACATATTTAAAGAACAAATTTAACAAAACTTGCAATACAAGTTAATGCAGAAGTTTTATGGTGATATGTTACTGGAATGCTAGTTTCTACTCAGTTTGAACCTTTAAAAGTGTGTTTTCTATCTTACTGTGACACAGAAATCTTCAGTTCAGTACTTTTTCACACGGGTTTGTTTCAGAGCACTTTGTTCCTGGAAAGACAGTTTTTATGATCACAGGGGGATAAATATTAATTCTAAATATAGTTTGATCAAAGATTATTTTCTGTTCTGGAATAGAGAACAAATATGCACACATTTAGATCAATAAGGCCTTAATATGCATATTTTAATGAAAATATTTCTGCACAGTTGTAATGCAGAAAACATTCTTCATTTGAGTAATGACCTTCATAAGCTCTGATAAGTTTTCTGATTTCCAAAACATTAGAATTGTGAGTTATTGTGGAAAAATATTTCCTATTTATCCATTTCAAATCATTTATATTTGCACTGGGAGTGTAGATTGAAGCTTTTTAATTCTGAGGTGGCCGAAGGGTTACGCTCGTCTCTGATGGAGGACAGGCCAGCAGACACTTAAAAAGTAGGCGTGGCTGCGGCTGCAGTAACAATGAACTCTCTTGATCTGTGCTGCAGGAGGTGGTCTGCCAGAGATCACGGTGACCTTTGACAGCGGCAGGGTGATGTACGGCTTCTGCAGCATGAAGGAGCCCACGGCCGCTCTGCCACGATACATCCTCATCAACTGGGTGAGTCACCGGGTCGAGGGGGGAGACAGGAGGCGACGCCCTGAAATGTCTGAAATGAAATGCTATTTTAAAGGAGAAAATCAGAGTCATTAAGGGTCATCGCACATTTTTAATTTAGCCATTTATTTGACAAGGGCGCGCTGATGAGAGCGAGCCGAAACTCTCCAGCGCTGCAGCCTCAGCGGCTGGAAGATGATCAGCTGCGGTCGTAGACATGCTGACATCGACATCTGCAGCAAAAGTGGTAAAACTTAAAGTCTGAGAAGCAACCTGAGTTTAAAAACTCTTAATCAGCTGCCATATTTGTTTAACAGTGGCCAATCAGCCCACCAACTGTCCTCACATTCTGAATCAAACGCTGTTTACTGCTTGGACAGGAGCTCACTGGGGCATCACGTTCTTCCATTTGAGCTTCGTCCATTAAAATCTGTGAGAAAGGCAGAGAGGATTACAAAAATCGCTCAAGTGAAAACTGATTTTGGCAGAAAATTGTCTGTTCGTGATTTCTAAAATCAGACTGTGGATGAAACATAAAGTGTGCTTTTTATTTTCTGTGTTAAATGTCCTTTAATAGCCTCTCTCTGTTTCGACTACCTCTCACAGGGAAATGTTATACTTTTGCCTGCTATATCCGAGCACTTTAGCTACTTTAAACATTAAAAGTTTGAGCACAGATCATATGAAGAACTGATAAAATATAATGTTTAGCTGTAAATTAAACTTCCTCCAGGCTCAGCAGCAGATTGTCTGTTTTCCTGACCCTCCACATAATATGAGGCAGCTGGTCTACAGCTTTCCTCTTTTAGCTTCTTCTTTTTTTAATTACAAATTGATTGAACCATTTTGATATTTATTCATATTAATGTATATGTTGCAATTTATTATGTAATTACTGAAGCACTGTCCAGCCAACATTAGCTAACATAGCTATTGGCATTATTTTGGTGTTGGTTAATCCTTAAATGTTAACTGATTAAGCAACATGCTAATCAGGAGATTTAGATGACATTATCCTCTCAGGGTAGAATTTTGCTCTCAAGCAACAAGCAGCTTGTGACCTTAGCAGTTAAGCTAACACTGCCTAATTGTTTTTACCTTCTTCAAAGCCAAACTAGCATCATTTTCTCTGCCATATATCATGTTCATGTTTGGCTAGTTTTTTAAAATAAAAATCTCTTTCTACAAGCCAAAAGTTACTTAAACTGTTTCCATTTATTGTGTAACCACTGAAAAACTGTCCAGTCTGCAAAATGTTTGCAAGCACACAAGCTACGGCAGAGGAATTTGGCTAACATTATCCAGCTAGCTATAACATCTCTACAAGCTTAAATATGCTGTTAGTTGCACCGTAGTTTTAGCTGATAAAACAATGTGCTAAGAAAAGAGATGCCATATTAGCTGATGCTATCCACTATGCTATGTTAACCTTAGCTGCCAAACATTTTGCTATGTTACGTTATGTTAACGCTTCCTAACGTTTGCTTAACTGCTTGAGATTATTTTTGATCTCCAAAACCAATCCACGATGAATCGAATCTTATTTATTTTGTTATATTCTATGTTCTGGTGTTTCTGTGGTATGGGTCACATTGCCTTTTGGCTAGCTTCTGTAGGTAAAATTGTTTTTCTGCTAACTGAATTTTAGTTATTGTTATTTAGTTATTTATTGTATAAGAGAATTATTGTGTTTCCATGTAATATTGGAATCACTGGAAAAATCTAATTCCAAATTCTAAAATTCATATAAACATCAGAAAAACATGTTTGGAAAGTCTAAGAAAATTTTGGTATGAGTTACCTAATTGTTGACCTCTTACTAAAGAAAATAGCAGATAAATGTTTTTATTTGTGTATTATCTGTTAAATGTAAGAATTTTTTGGTGAACAGTGCAAATCCCCAAATTGCATTTAGTTTTGCTTATTTTTAGCTCAAATCTATGGTGTTAGATTAGCCAGAAAATGTATTTATCAGCACTAATACCCATTAAAAGTTCAGGTAAATAACCAGAAGCAGCTGTCAGTGTGCTGTTAAACACACTGAATAAAATACATTCTCTTTGCAACATCCATGTTGTTTTCATATTTTACTTAAAAGCTTGTGAGCAGAACAAAGTAAATGTAAGGACTTCCCCACAGCAGAAATCCATGTTGCACCCATACCATGTTTTGGTATTTCATGCTGTGCCTTTAACAGGAAAGCAGGATGCGGACTTTTGTGCCTGATGCTGTAATAACTGAAAATCCTCCAGTCAGAGTGCAGGCCAAACGAGAGAGGAAGGAAATGGAGGCGCATCACCATGCATCTTAACCGAGCAGCAACCGTTTAATACATGATGAAAAGGAAATGTAGCAGGAAGGGATGAATAATTTGTGATTTTAAGGTCAGTTATACACAGTGAGAGTCTCCAGCGACATGTGCTGAAAGCATTTGAACAAAATCTGAATCCATCTGAGAGCCTCAAGATGGATGCTTTCTTTTCTGGACCTGACAACAGCAAGGGCGCCCTGAGCAGGAGCTTAATGACACAGTGCAGCAAGAGGCAGACTTAAACAAGCCGTCCTCCAGAAATTAGGTACAATTGCTGCTTCCCTCTGTAACATAGTTGCAAAGGTAAATGGAAGAAAAATAAGAGATATGTTAATTAATGCAGCAAATACAGACTGAGAGAGAAGCAAAAGGGTATTTAGTGGTTAAATGGGACTGGGAGAGGAGCCACTACAGTCCATCACAATGCAACAGTGCAACATTAGCAGCCAAAAGAGCACCAGACTGTGGCTAACCGGGCCAAAGGAGGCTTAACAGTGCCAAAAAATGGCCCAAAATGGGAATAAAAAAGATCTTCAAAATGCTCCTCTTCCAAAATTCTCCGAAAGCATTCGAGCAGCAGCTCCTTCTTTCTCTTTCTTCATCCGACACACAAACACATAAGAGATAAATTACTGTGAATTCAGTGGAGATGGGGCTGTTTTCCTTCGTAATTGCTGCGCACTGCCTTTGCATTGTGCTGCAATGAATTAGCTGTGATTACTGAATCACATCCAGCCTGTTATAATACAACACGACCACGTCTCAATAAAAGCCCTAATGAGACCAAAGCGAGGGGAGACACTGTTCTCCTCAGTCTGGTCACTTGGAAGACAAAATAATTAGTGGATTTTGATGAAGCTTAAGAAAAAGCAGCAAAGAAATGAACATTTGCATCCTGATTGGATCAGGATTTAGCTTCTTTTTTACTCCCTTTTCACCAGGCTCTCTTTCTTTTTCTTTTTTTTGTTAGCATCTCTTTATCCAACTCTTCTTCAGTCCCTCCTTTTTGCTGTAATTTTTGCTTTATAAGCCCATCTCTCGCTGTTTTTCAGGTTGGAGATGATGTGCCAGATGCCAGGAAGTGTGCCTGTGCCAGCCATGTCGCCACCATCGCAGACTTCTTCCAGGTCAAACCCGACACCCACAGTCTTACATACAGTGCCAGCCAAAAGTTTGGACACACCTCCTAATTCAATGGTTTTTCATTATTTAAAAAATGTCTGCATTGTAGACCAATACTAAAGTCATCCAAACTATGAAGAAATACACATGGAACTGTTCCGTGAACAAAAAAAGTGTTAAATCAGAATATGTTTTATATTTTAGATCCTTCAGCCTCTTGCACATCTCGACATTTTCTCAGTCAGCTTCATGAGGTAATCACCTGGAATGGCTTTCGGTTAACAGCTGTACCTTATCAAGAGTTCATTCTTGAATTTCTTGCCCTCTTAAAGTGTTTGAGAGCATCAGTTGTGCTGTGAAGAGGTAGAGTTGGTATAGAGTGAGCAGCCCCGTTTGAGTAATGTTCCGATCCACATTATGGCCTGAACGACTCAACTAAGTAAAGAAAAACGACAATCCATCATTACTTTAAGAAGTGAAGGTCAGTGTGAAAAATTTCAAGCTTTGAAAGCATCCTCAAGTGCAGTCACAAAGACCATCAGAGGCTACGATAAAACTGGCTCTCAACAGGACCGCCCCAGGAAAGGAAGGCCACGAGGTCCCTCTGTTGCCCAGGATGCGTTCATCCGAGTTAGCAGCCTCCGAAAGTTTACAGCACCCCAGATAAGAGCCCACCTCTTTAGGCATTAAACAGGCCTCGTCATTGGCCAATTTTAAATCAGCTCTTAAGACCTATCTTTTTCATTTGGCCTTTGACTAGTATGAGCTGCTGTCTTGTTTTTAATTTTATTTATGTATTTATTTTTTAGGATTAACTAGGTATTTTATTGTTAGTTTTATTTATTTTATTTGTGTTAATTTTATTTATTTTATTTATTTTTTTAATTTTATTTTT
>VUQK01011827.1:13293-30761 GCA_015106715.1 Bujurquina vittata
TTTATTTTTTTAGGATTAACTAGGTATTTTATTGTTAGTTTTATTTATTTTATCTGTGTAAATTTTATTTATTTTAATTATCTTTTAAATTTTATCTTCTCTTGTCCTGATGTTTTATGTACAGTACTTTGGTCAGTGGTTACTGTTTTTAAAGTGCTTTATAAATAAATTTGGCTTGGCTTGGCTTGGCCACCTAAATGCTTCACAGAGTGTAAGTAGCACACACACCTCAACACCAAATTTGAGAGTTTTGGTTCCAAACAGAGGAAGTGTGATGGTATGGGGGTGCTTTGCTGGTGACACTGTAGGTGATTCATTCAAAATCCAAGGATCACCTAACCAGCATGGCTACCACAGCATTCTGCAGCAACATGCCATCCATCTGGTTTGAAGCTTAGTGGGACCATCATTTGGTTTTCAACCGGACCCCAAACACACCTCCAGGCTCTGTAAGGGCTATTTGACCAAGAGAGGGGGGTGATGGAGTGTTGCGTCAGATGACCTGGCCTCCTCCTGATCTAAACCCAGCTGAGAGGGTTTGGGGTGAGTTGGACCGCAGAGTCAACAAGTGCTCAGCACCTCTGGAACTCCTTCAGGATTGTTGGAAAACCCTTTGAGGTGATTATTCATGAAGCTGACTGAGAGAATGCTGAGAGTGAGCAAAGCTGTAATCAAAGCAAAAGGTGCCGGCTCTGAAGAATCTAAAATCTGAAACGTGTTCTGGTTTGTTTAACACCTTTAAGTTTACTACATGATTCCCTCAGTCTGGATGACTTCAGTATTAATTTACAATGTATGAAAAAAAAAAAGAGAAACACTGTCTTTGTGATGATGAAAACTTTATTTTGTGCTAACATGTACTCAAACATCCTTTAGTTATTACTGGCCATGTGTTGTCTAAAATGTGAAGCTAGTGCACAAGTGCCTTAAATTATTTTTAACGTTCATCAGGAGTTCTTTGAAGTGGTGGAATGATTTTACAACATGCATCTTTAATGACTTTGAGCAACAAGATTTTCTCTAATCCACACAGGGCCAAAAGTGTACATGCAGGCTCAAATATATATACACACACTCACGTCAGTCTGTTAATAAGTGGCATTGAAGGTTCTGCAGTGTCTTATAGCTTGACAAGGCCAAGATTATTCATTTCTTGTTAGTGGTCACGATTTGCCGGGATAGAAAGGATTTGTTTGACAGCACTCATCAGACTGGCCGACAAAACAACCAGAAAGTCCAAGGAACTCAGTGAAGATGTAAGAAGAACTGTAGATTTGTTGGGAAAGTCTCACGGAGCCAAATGTAAGACAAATGTGTGTTATTCAGATGTGTCAGCACTTTGCAAAGGTTTGGAAGAAGACTGTCACCCTCAGATGAGAGGAGATTGGTTAGGAGGCTCAGGAACAACCCAGGAACCACCAAAGCTCAAGCTTGGCATGAACTACCGTAGAAACTGCTCAACATCACTGTCCACACGGAAGTGAGTGTTACATAGCCACCAACTGAGGAGGTGCTGACCAAGAAAGAAGCCCCTTCTCCAAAATCGACACCTTGAAGCTCGACTGAAGTTTGCAGCTGTCCACATGGACGAGCCAAATACCTTCTGGAGAAAAGTTTGATAAGACGAGACAAAGATTGAGCTATTTGGACACGATTTGGAGGGGTAAAGGTGACGCTTTCAAACCTAAGAACACTGTGAAGCATGTTGGTGGCAGCAATTCTGTAAAGAAGAGCGGTCAAATATCCAGTCAGAATTCTTCCAGAAGCTTCTTGATGGCTGCCAAAAGCCTTTGGCTGAGGTTCAACTTGCTAAGGGACATTTAACCAAATATTAGTGGGGGTGTATGTATTTATTTGAGCCTGCATGTATGCATTTGACCCTGTGTGGATTAGAGAAAATCCAAAATCTATTCAAACTTGTGCACCAAATTCTTGCTTTTTAAAGTAATTCAAGATATGTGCCGTACAATCATTCCACCCTGGTAAAAGAACATTTCATGAAGGCCCCAAATTACCTTGACAGTCATGCCCACGATGATTGGATGTAAGCCACCTGACCACAAGTGTGCATCCATCTTTTCTATGCAGTCCTGATGAGTTTATTAAAAGCTCAGGTATTTCACTGTGTGTGATGCTGTGACTGCAGCACTATCAAAAGCACCAGAGTTGTTCAGTTTAAGAGGCCTGACATCCACTTCAGTGCAGGTTTGACTCTAATGTAGAAGGAGGGCAAATGATCTGAAACCCTGATCACGGCAATCGTGTGTAAAGTGATGTCATGTTTGTTTAGTAATCATAAGCTTCAGGTTTGTTTTTTTGGTAAATTGTGTCATGTAAGGAGCATTTTTACGTTCTCCAAACGCGCAGTGGGAAAAGACACTTAAAACCTGTAGGAGGATCAAAGAGGAGGAACAGGTGTGTGTGTGTGTGTGTTTGAGAGACTAATACCATACCTCTGAGCTGAGGTGTGTGTGCCGTGCACAGCAGTGTACTCGCACCTGGCTGAGTGTGTATTTTTGGATTTATAGTGATAAAAAGATTGAGATTAAAGCGGAGGTGATGTTTTATTTATATATTTTATTGTGTGTGTGTGTGTTGGAGTGTCATTATTCTAAGTGGCAGTTCTCTCTCCCACGCAGCGTCGACTTCATCACACCGACGGGCTGTGAATGACCCTTTTAGTCTCACACACACACACACGGTTGTGTTTCCATCACTTCAGAGAACATTAGATTGATTTAGATTAATTTCCTCGAGTCCAGAAATTCCTCATTGGTATGAATGAATTGCAATGAATACTAACAGCCTAATGTCTGATCAATGGTACCATACAGTGATTGTATTTTTGGTAAATGTGCCTCGAGTCCTCGACCCCTATGTATTGGATAAACGGGGCCATAACTATGATTCAGCACCACAAAAAGAGCACAGAGAGAAACTAATGAAACTAAGACACAAAACTGGACTGCCAGTAATTTCAGAAAAGACGCCTTCAGGCAGTATTTCTTATACAGGGGGGGTATCAGCCCCTGTGCAGCCACAGTGACAGCTTGGTTCATATTGATGATAATGATTCTGACTCTTCCAGCACTGCTCTTTGTCACCGATAGCGTTCATAACTTCCAGGAGCCTCTAAGGTGCGCAACCTTTCTGGCTCGGTGGCCTCAGGCGCCCGTCTTTGTGTGATGTGGCGGTTTGCTGACGAGTGTGAAGCAGAATTGGCACCTCTGTGGTGGGCTGCTGGGTTGGTCATGAATTGCTGTCCCAGGTGGAGGAGGAGAAGTTCATGTATCTCAGGGGTCTTGTTCACAAGAAGGGGAAGAGCAAAGGGGGAGGATCAATGGACAGATTGGTGTCCTGGTCAGTGTAAAGGTGAAGCTGTCAATTTAGTGGTCCATCTACGTTCCTGCCTCGCCTATGGCCACAAGCTGTGAGTAGAGACTAAAAATAAGACTGAGTATATGCTCGTGTATGCTCTCAGTCATTCAGGTCATTGTAGTCTAAAGGTCTCGAAGGCATCTGGACTTCTTTCAGGTTCTTGAAGATGTGTGACTTCTCATCCAAAGACGTCAGTTCTGTTGTTTCTTCCTGTTAAAAAGGGAGTTTTTCCTTCCCACCGTCGCCAAGTGCTTGCACATAGGGGGTCGTATTGACTGTTGGGTTTTCTCTGCAGTATTGTAGGGTCTTTACCTGCAATACAAAGCGCCTTGAGGCGACTATTTGTTGTGAATTGGCGCTGTATAAATAAAATTGATTTGATTTGATTTAAAATCAGGACAGTTTTAAGGACACTAAGTGGCCATAAACAGATTTTTTTGTGGTCACAGCGATATTTGACTGCCAAAAACCTTCATTCACTGGATGAATGTTCCCACAAACTTTCATGTTTTTACACGAACATTTGACAGGTTTGACAAATGACCATCATGTTCCTGTTTCTCTTCAGGGGGTTGAGGTCATCATCAATGCCAGTAGTCTGGACGACATCGACCCCATGGCCATCGGGCAGCGCCTAACGAATGGGACGGCAGCGGTGGCGAGCCCAGTCCTGAGCCGCCTGAGGACCCGAGAAGAAGAGCACCCAGACGTGGTACAAAGAGACTTGGACACTTAATCTCCCCTCTTACAAAAACAGTGTTTCTGTCTTGACTAAAGGAGCCTGATCTGTCTCTCTCTCGTGCGATGCAGGGCACAGTGTATGAGAAGACCAATGCAGAGGTGGAGATGAAGAAAATCAATAGACAGGAGTTTTGGGAGCAGGCCAAGGTAAACAAGGAAATGAGGAGGGAGGGAGTGGAAAAAAACAAAGACGGGAAGGGGATAAAAAACAGCTTTATTCCAAAAGGAAATGATAATGCTGGTTTATAGCAGCTCATAGGAAGAGTACTCAGCCCAGGGGGTCAAATACTGCAGTTTTTTCAAAGCTTTGTAATTGGCGTTTCGATGCATCAGATTTCTAGCAGTGATGAGACCTGTAAAGAAACCCTCTGTTTCGCATTTAAACTCTTACAAAAACAAACGGATATTTTGTTTTTGCACCAGAGTTTTATTGACTGATTTCACAGGCTGTCCTTGTTACAAGGCACCGCTACGCTGCCAGAGATTTGCCTTTACACAATGCTCACAACACATATGATGTCATTAGCCATTTCCAGGTGGATTATTTCTTCACTCTCCGACATAAACCAAACGGCGAGGCACCGCTTAAACTTTAAATGTTCCGGATTATTTCATCTATCATTCACACTGTTAGCCAACAGCTCACTGCTAGCTACACTTTTAGGCAAAAAGTCACAGCATTTTATGCGTATATTAGCTAGCTGCTGTAGTTGCACAGTGTGATAATTATCTTTAGCGAACAATTTTGTTTAATAAGTCACAGCTTTTTATTTATGCTAACTAGCAACAGTACTTCAGCTGTTTATCCATTATTTTATCTGTTTAGCCATGATATTTAGCTATTTTATTTCAATTTTAGATGGTTATTTCAACCAGTTTTGTTCTATATCTATTTATTTAGTAAGCTTTTCTGTTCAAACATGTTCAGTTATTTATGCCTAATTGTATTATTCAATATAGACTGTCATTTTGCTTACCTGATAAGCTAGCTAATTTATTTAGTCTGTTAGCCGTAGTGGTAGCTAGCTGTATGAACCAATTTTAATTTTGCTCATCTGCTACTTTATGCCGTGTTCACATGAGAATTTACATGACAACAATTTGAAAACTGCTTCCAGGGGGGAGCATTTTCGCTCCATGTCCATGTAAACGGTTTTAACGCTACTTTTTTGGAAATGGGGATACAGCCACATGTGCAGTATGGCTGCGACTGCTATACACACACTGACAACTTCTAGCCTGGCATGAGAACTACATAGTTTTCAATGTCTCTTGTGGTTCCATGTGAACGATGATCGTTTTAAAACGTTTCTGTCTAAACGCGTTTTGTGAACGCGCTTTTTGAAAACTGAAACGCACAAACAATACCGTTTCCACTGGATCGTTTTCGTGTAAACGTACTTCAGTTCTGTTTAAACTTGTTCAATTCTTTAACTGTAATTGTTTTTCCAAGTAGCCCATGAGTTAGCAAGCTGTTTAAAGCTAAGCTATCATTTAAGCAGATATATTTTGTATAGCTAGAACTATTATTTACCTTATTTAGTTAACATTTTCTGCTCAAACTTGTTCGGGTCTGCTCGATTATTTAATAAGCTGTAATAATCTTTCCATCTACCCCCTGATGGATACAGAAATACTTTCAGGTGTGCTGAGAATCATCACTAAGATAACCTTTATATTTACTGTACAGATGTTTCGTGAACCGTTTCCTTATGTCTGCCTGTTGTTGAACTGAATGTAAATTATAGTTATTTTGAATAGAAGTGAGAAGTCAGTCGCTGTGTCCTCCGGCTGTCGCTGTCGCCTTCAATCTAAACACAAAATGACAGCGAGCTTCACTGAGCCGCAGGTTGTTTACCAGTTTTGCCCTTCACTGTTTCACAAACTCTGAAGTGTGTACATATGAAGGCCCAGAATCAGATCTGAATTAATTAATTATTAAGTCATTTCCTGCAGTTCTAAGAGAGGCCATTTGTTTGTGTCCGTCTCCAGCGTGAAGAGGAGATGAGGAAGGAGGAGGAGCGGAAGAAGGTGGCGGAGGAGCGGCAGCGCTTCGAGGAGGAGCGAATGGAGCTGGAGAAGAAAGAGCAGGAGAACCGAGAGAAGAGGTACCGCGAGAGGGAGAGGCAGATCGAGGAGCACAGGTGAAGAACGACTGCACAACCAGTCAACATCAGACAAACAAAAACATGTAGATTTACGTTTGTGTTGGTTCATTTGTGCACGAACGAGCGACGCTGCGGGGAGTTTTCCAGGTTCCTCGAGGACTGAAATGATTGATAATCTGTGTGTTTGTGTGTGTGAACAGAAAGAAGATGCAGGAGGATGAAGAGGCCAAAGAGAGATTGCGAAATCAGACCCCCATAGTAAGGCTTTGCTCTGTGAAATTCCTAATAATCAGTCAGCTCCTGCTTCTCGATGGACTTTCATTAAAAAGTACCTCGGGTTGATTTTTGTTCACTTATTTCTGCCTCCGAACAAAGCATCCCGCTGCCACACAGAAATGAGACCAATTTGTGTGACAGCGTGGTTCAGGGGGTGATTATACATCGTGTGTGTGTGTGTGTTATTTTTGTGAACCCATCAGAATATTTCGCAATCAGCTGCCTGCTGGGTCCTGTCACAGCCTCCGAACATCCTAATCTGAGTCCTTGTGGCACAATAAAAATAAAACTTACATACCTTTCTTTGAGAATAATGAAAAGTAACCCTTTTTCCCAAATGTAATTGATAATAAACACGATCAAACAGTAATATAATGTAAATAATGTGGTTCAAAGTAGGAGTAGGAATAAGAAGGATTCCTAATGACATGACAGAAATGACACTAAAAGTTAACAAAGACATTCAGTTCATGGATTTTGCAAGAATCACTTTATTAAAATAAATATACAAATGATTTATAATAATAACTTTCTATGTGTTAAATCCTAATGGAGTCTTTGGTGAATTCCTGTTTTTCAGCTCGATCTGTTGTGATGGGGTTCGTATCAATTTGAAATAAAACAAAATCAGATTTTTAATTTGATCATTTTATGTAGATGGAATTTACCAAAAATATTAAAAAGCAAATATTTTCATCCACTGACTTCTTTTCAAAATTAATTAAATGATTTCATTGTAAATCTGTTTCAGCTGCTTTTCTAAATAAAAAGTCCAGACTGGGTGCAGAATATTCTGGAGTTCATACACTGGGACATAAATGGGACCACATGAATCGAAGGAGTCATTATTTTTTCAGTTTAAAACATTTCCAGAACATCTTCACAGGATCTGTGCCGAGCAAAATTTTAAATGAAAGTTTGTTCGTTTTATTGTCAGACGATTATTAGTCTGATATTTTTAATTCCCTTTTCCAACTGAGGCCACTGCAAATAGAAGTAAAAATGTCCAAATACCCAATAAAAAGATCTAAATGTTTCCGATCTGCAGATTGTTTTGGAATAACATCACAGTAACGAGAAACTGGGATAAGATGATGATAAAGTTGCTGGACTTGAATGATGCTGCTGTCAAAGCGCTTCTGGATAAACAGACTTTAATGTTTAAACTGAAGCTCTTTGTCGATCCATGAATGTGAAATCGTTAGCACCCTGCGGTCTACATAACAAATATCCATGTGAATAAAAACCCTGGCATCATCTTTGTTTTGGATATGAATCAGTTTAAAAAGACAGTAAAACAGAAATTTTACAATATCATGCCGCTGTTACCTGGTAGACTTGCTGGCTAAAAGAAGAGTAACTAAGAGAAGTCTACAACGTATTTTTAAAACCATTTGAACTGAATGTTACCATGACGGTTGAGCTCAGTTATACAGTTTTCTAGAATAAACTTGGTTTTCCTGTTCTCGTGTCCGCGTAAGATCTGCATTCAAACTCAGTCTGTGTCGCCCCCTGCAGGTGGGAGCGTGTTGCTCGTTTGTCTGCATTTGCATGAAAGTGCTGTTGTGTTTCAGGACGTCTGACTGATTTAAGCAGATGAATGAGTTTCCCTCTGCTTTAGTTTTCATGTGAATGACTGGAGTACTGCTGTGGTCTCCTCAGGTAGCAGAGCCGAGCATCGAGGACCTCAACCTGGACAGGAAGGAGTCTGAGGTGGAGGTCAGTTTGGAGAATTATGGAGGACAGAATATCTTCAAAAATACCTACAGAATATTTCAGGGGAAGGAGGACAAAAGATATCAAATCCAAGAAAATCAGCACTCCTTATTTATTTTGTTTCCAGGAGGCGAAGGCCATCATTGCTCAGCGGTCAGGAAACCCTCGAGAGTTTTTCAAGCAGAAGGAGAGAGCCATGACCATCAGCGTCGACACCTCACCCGTCTCCATCCACAGGACCGGTAAGCACTTTAACAACTCGCCCCACACGCGTCCAAAACACAGCAAACCTAGTGTTCGCTCTCTGAGTGTCGCTCTCTGAGCCGGCAGACTCTCAGCTCCGGAGGCTTCCAGGTGACAGGAGTGCCACCTGACCGCCTCACACCTGTGGCGACATTCCTAACAGCAGGAGCACAAAAACACTCTCGTCTGTGGAGCAGTTTCTTTGGGCAGCCACAGTTCATGAACCGTTACGGTCTCGATCGTTCACCAGGTGCGCCCAACCACATTTCAGAGAAATCCATCACCATGGCAACTCTAACTCCTTCTCTGATTGGTGGAGAGTGCGTTTGCCTTGTAGGGGCTCTGCATGTGGAGCCTGCAGGTTCGGTTTTCTGGTGTTAATCATTCAGAAACTTTATTTTGTGGTTCAGAGACAAAGACGCCGTCAGCTTTTCGTTTCTGCCTAACTGCATGCTGTCTGCAGTCAGTGCGTTTAACCACACTAACCTTTCTCTCTTCTTTTTCTCCATTTTCTGCCTTTCTCTTCTTCCTTGCTGGATTTTCTCCCTCCACCTCTGCACTCATTTGTTTTCACCCTGACTTCATTCCTCTGCTCTTTGTCACCGTTCATTTCTTCACTCTGTGTCTGTCTTTTTCTTCCTCTTCCCACAATCCTCGCCGTTCTCTCCGAGGCTAAACTCCCTCCTTCCTGATTGTATCTTCCTCCCTCACTGTTTTCTTTAAATCTTTGTCTTCCTCACGTCTCTGTTCTGGTGCGTCGCCTCGTCTCCATGTTTTTTGTGTTTTGTGTCTTCTCGTCTTCGCTTTTGTGTCGTCCCGACTGCCAGGCCGTTTGGACAGCCCATTCTTGAGGCAGCAGCACAGTCCCAGCAGCCCCAGTCCGACCCCCCCACACCGGGGCGCGTCGCCCCTCCGCACCCCGCCACACGCACGGACGCAGCCCGCCGCTGCAGCCGGTAGGTACCGCAGAGGAAGCAAAGAGGAAACCAGCAGCCTGGTCGAACATCTGTCCCCACACAGGAATCCCCTCCACAGAAACACTGAAACATGAGAGGATGAAACTGCACGTGGTTACACCAGCAACCAGTTTGGGTTGTAAAACTTACTCGTAATCAACTTTACTGTAAAGTATAGATGGAAAAACAAAATTAGTCTCTTCAGGATCTGGATCAGTTTTGATCCTTTGGCTTTTCCTTTGGGCCTGAAGGTCGTCTAATCCGGAAATAGAGCGGACACTGAAAGCGCACAGCACTCAGAGGAATTATGGATATAGAGTTCTCTAAACTTCTAGTGAGACTTCAGGAAAAAATGTGGATGAAAAATGTGTCTCTGCACCATGTTAGCTAAATTAAGGGGCAGTTTATGCTTGTGTTGTGCATGTCAACTGGTGATTGGCCTGTACAGGCTATAAAACATGCACAGGAGAGCGCTGACTCTAAGGCACAGCGATGTCAGTGATTCTGGACTCCGTGTTTTCAGGCCTTAACTTTAGAGGTGGGTGGCCTTTTGGAGCCAGAAGTGACCGAGGTGTATTTAGACAGTGGGGGGGCACGGCAGTTAGCAGGCCACATTCATAAGCAGCAATACACAGATGAACATACCTGCTAATAAAAGACATTTCACTCATCACAGCTGGAGTTTAAACTTCTTGGATGTGCTGTCAGGTAAAGCACCTGTAGACCTCACCATTGTGCTTCAGAATAAGCGCCTTGAGGCCACTGCTTGTTGTGATTTTCACACTATATAAATAAAAATTGAATTGAAATATTCAGAAGGAGGAATTATTAAAAAAATTTCAACCCTGTACTATTATTGTGAAACTGTTGGTTCACTTTGAGTTTTTTCTGTGGAAAAGAAACCAAACCAAAGTTTACAAACTGATTCGGACCAGAGGAAACAAACTGTGGTGTGACACTACCCTCAGAGAACAGGAATTAAAGAGGCCGGGGACGCCTGACTACTGAGAGCTTCAAAAAGCATTAGGAAAATCTTGAATTGAATTTTGAAATGAACAGGAAGCCAGCGGAGTGCAGCCGTGGGCTTCCTGTCCATTTGGAACAAGGAAGCTAAACAAACATCAACAGGAAGTAGCGGCAGTATCTGCAGGAACCTGGCCCGGCTGTGATCCGATGAGACTTCAGTGTTTAGGGTTAAACAGCACTCTGTGCAGCCTCAGTCTTCACAGATAGCTTGTTCTCAGAATGACTGCAGCCTGCGGTGTGTGTATTTTCATCCTCTCATTGTCAGCACTTAGCTTTAGCACATGCACACACTGACGGCCCACACCTGAAATCACCCCTCGAACCCCGTCCTCCTTCCACTTCCTGGTACTGGTACCCGATTCCGTAATTTATGATGTACTGCCAGCTGAGGAAACGAGAAAATGCAAACATCAAGCCAAGAAGGCTGGAGTTTGATATTGTCTCATGCATGCTAACAGTGTTAGCTGTTGAAAAACCTTTAACCCTCCTCACTGTAAAACCTGCAGGCTGACGCACACACACACACACACACACAGCTGGTTTTCACTAACTTGGAAACAGGGGAACCAGTTAAGCCCGTTTTTAGGCCGTAAAGCAAAGCTGTTTGTTGCTTTGTGTGGTAGATGTTGAGTCTGTCGTCCCCTCCGGTCTTCATCCTTTAGATCTCGTCCAGTCGGCTGCTGATTTGTTTCTGTAAATGTTTCTGTATTTTTTTTTTCTCCTGATGTTTGACGATTTCATTGAGCAGCAAAGTGATTTCACTTCTCTCGAGAGCTGAATCTCAGGGATCTCACAGGTTTTCTCCTTCCACCTTCCTCCTTCCTGCTCTGCCTCTGACCCTGGACTGCACACAAACGCGCACTCATAACACACTCCTGCTGCCACCTTTAATCCCGACTGACCTGTGAGTGTTTGCGTGTGATGAGTCTGTGTGTGCCGTCGAGCCGTCACTCAGCCGCCATCTGTTGGCCTGTGAATGTGGAACTTCGATGTCATTCAGGTTAAAGACCATAACGGTGGTTTTTGTATGTTTGAGCATTTACGGTCACATTTCCAGAGATCTGTACTTCAGAAGAGCCTTTTAAACATCTAAAGTTTACTGCAAAAACCTTTACTTTTGCAGTGTAGGGTACTTCATCACAACTTTGGAAACATTGGTTATTATCAGCATCCACCACTGGAACAGGGTACATATGCCAGAAAAATAATTACAGGTCCTCTTTAAAAGTAGCAAATCCTTTGTTTTTATCGGTGACATCATCAGTGCATCACAAATAAACTCAATTTTATCAGCACGGAGGCAGAGCTCTCAAAGGATGTGCCCGTCACAGTACAGGAAGAATCAGCTGCTAAGAACCGCAACATGCTTTGAAAAAAAGCAGCAAAAAAATAAAATCATGCAGACCACCTTCATGATCTTCACTGTGTGTGCGCGTGTGTGCGCGCGTGTGTGTGTGTGTGTGTGTGTGTGTGTGTCAACCCTCTGATGATGCTGATCCAAGATGAAGCTGTCGTCTTTACAATGTCCTGAATGCTGTGTTCCATTTTTTTAACAGGCAGAAGTCCTTAAAAAATGATCCAGTCTTCATTCTCGGCCTCTGAAATTTTTTATTAGCGCTGTTTGTGTGCAGCACGTGGTTAAGCTTGGTTTTTAAAATCTCACGGTGTATTTGAGTGTGGCTCTTGAGCTCTGAATCACGACGTATTCACAGAGAGTAACCCAAACCACGCAGCAGCATGTTAACCTCCTGGTCAGGATGGATTGCCTCAGAAGCTCCTTTGGCTGAACTCTGTTCTGTTTTTGACGTCTTCTTCCTGTCATACAATGTTGTTTGCAGCAGTTTGAACAATTTAACCCCCCATCCTCGCTTCCCTGTGCTAATGTGTTTATATTAGCCTAACGATAGCTCTGTAGCTAGCCGCCAAGTTTGACATGAAATTGTTAAATGAAAGTAAATTTTCCTTTTATACACTATGCACGCTAAGTGCACAGTACACGAATTTCTACAGGGCTAGTGGTATTTCAGATGGCTCTGCACTGAGTGCACATGATGTGTGCCGCATTTGTGATTTTAGAGCTAGCTACAGCATTTCATGAACATCAGAAACTTTTTGTGCCTCTGCACATAAACACCGAGTTCTTCACAGTGAACATGAAAATTAGGCAGCAGTGTCTGAAAAATTATCTAGCTAGCGGTTAACTAGTTAGCTAGCTAGCACTGGCTCAGCGCTTGACTAACACTACCCTTTGCAGGTGTTTACTTTTTCATTGCCATTAAATGCTGTACCTATTTAGATATTAGCTAGCTAGCTGATTGCTAATTTCTGACTAAAGGCACACTGATGTACTGCCCACTGATATCATGAAATATGCACGAAAGCGTATCAAACCATGAAACTCTCCGTGCTGCTGCTTTCTCATGAGTTAGATGAAAGCACAATCTGGTTCTTCCTTCTCTTGTTTAGAAACATCAGGACCTCATTACATCAACGCTTGTTGTTGTGACTGCATTTTTTTTCACAGTGCGTTTTATGAGGATGATTTATTTGCAAAAACACAACGCATCTGGTGTGAAACGGCCTTAAGGCCTCAGTTACACAGGCCTAGAGACTGGTCAGCAACTCCGTGGTAACCACCAGTTGCTTGGGAAAAATGTGTGTTCTCCAAGCGGTTGGGGAGTGGTTGCTGGAGGTTGCTCACTGTGGCTGGGTGAAATTGGTTACAAATTGGTTAAAATGCTTATTAATAATAATAATAATAATATGGAAAAACCTAAAATCAGCTGATAATATTGTCATTTGAACATCAGAGGTTGGTCATCTGGTTTTCTCCAGGTGAACTGGGGACCCGCCCATTCAGGACTCTCAGCCATTTGCTTCCTGTCGTTTGTCATTGTTGTGCTCATGACCAGGGAAGTCTTGTTCTGGTTTCTGAAGCACAGCTTCATCAAACATCTGAAGAAATGGCATTGTGGAAGTGACTCTCGTGATTATGACCGACGCTGTGATGGTGTTTGTTGTGATGAGTTGCTGGAGATGGTGTACGTGTCGTAGTTGTGACTCACCCACAATGTGTTGGTATGCTGTGATGGCATATCAATGACTGTTCACTGGATATCTAATCCTGTTTCATGACTCATTGGATCATTGTGATCATGTATTGGTTTCTGTCATGTCCTACCAGAGAGCCTCACTCCTCATTTGCTTCAGCTGTCAGAGAAGCAGCATTTGGTCACTTTAATGCCTGAGTTTGTCCGCGCTTTATTACTGCACCATGACTGCTTCAGGCCAATGTGCTCTGGGCTGCCAAGTCTCACGCTTCCGGCATTAAAGAGCCGTATTAAAAGATAATTAATACCACAGAAGAGGAAGCACTCAGCTGTGAGGAAAAAGACTACTGAGTCATTCGTCCTCTTCTGAGTAGATGCTCACTGTCTTCTCACTTTTCATTAAAACACTCAGACATACCTAGCTATCTTTGTGGACATCTCACTGAAATAATGGTATCCAAGGCTGAGTGCATGATGTTGACTGTACTGAAATGAAAAAGAGGCTTCATTAATGGAAACTCCTGCTATTCCAGTATCCCATGATCCTTTGTGCCAGTGCATTAAACATAAATAGCACACTGAAGGGTGCAGACTGACGACTACAGCTGGCTAAAATCAAGCTGACAGAGAAAAGATGTTTTGGAGAAATACCAATTTTTTTCCTGTTTACTGGACGACCGCGTAAACGCACCCGATTGGCCCAGCTGTTCATTTGCTGAAAGGTCCGCTGGAAAAAAGATGGACTTGTAAACTGCTCAACAGAACAGACATTTGAAGGTCTGAAACCCGGGCACAGTGACTGAATCTGCCTGTCTGTTGGTCATGTGATGACAAAATCGATGTGGCTGCTGCCATTGTCTGCAGTGTTTAATGTGTAGAAGTAACACAGGGTGTGACTCTGGAGCTTCACCTGATCAGAATCACCTGTCAGTCTGCTTTAGCTAAACTAACCTTTATTTAAACAAACTTCAGATAAAGTGAACAGTAAAACCACCAGATTCTGTGTTACTTCGACACACCTGCTCATCGGTATAAGTCTTGGAGTCTTTGATGACATCTGCTGATAACTTTTTTGCCCCCTTAGTGGACGATGATGACGAAGCGAGGACAGAGTACAGCATGGCCACCATGTCCCCCATTCCCAAAATAGTCACCACGCCCATCAAAGAGGACTTCAGCAGGGACGAGGAGGAAGACCGCACAGACGAGTGGGGTAAGGCTAATACTGACCAATCACATTAATCCGATTAGTTAGACCAGGGGTGTCAAACTCCAGGCCTCGAGGGCCGGTGTCCTGCAGGTTTTAGATGTGTGTCTGCTTCAACACACCTGAATCAAAAGGACACCGGCCCTCGAGACCTGGAGGTCGACCCCCCTGAGACTGTAAACACACAATAGATGATGGATTACCAGAGTCCCATTTAAGTAATAAAACTAAAAATAATCTGCTAACCTTTGTTGAGCTGCTCTGCGTCTTTTCGCTGAGCTCGGAGGCCTCCTGTTGGTGTATTTATGAGTAACGTGGGTCAGCTGAGCTGATTTTATTTACTGGGAAAATCCCATTGAGTATCCCATTGATTACAAGGGAGTCCTGGCTGATTGTGCATCCTGTTCAGCTTCCATGGGAAAAAATGGGTTCAGTCTGCCGAATTTATTTTTGTGAAAACCTGTTTTTGAATCGTGGTTTCTTTTGATGTTGTCAATTTAACCCAACACATTTTTCTAAACCTAACCAGGTCAGGTTAGTGTCAGGAACAGAATCTGTGGGACCATCCACTCCCACCCTGGCTATTTCCCCTAAGCCTAACGCCCTTCAGCCGTGCCTTTGCCCCCAGTCCTCCAGTCGATGGACCATTTCAGGGAGCGTATCAACTTCATAACTCTAACCTAAACCATGTTTTTTTTCTGTAATCCCACTCCATTACTAACCCCTCCGACCTCAACATTTTTGCCCTTCAGACTACTTCAGATTACTTCAGACTTCCACGAACTTCTAACTGTTCTGACCATTTATAGACTCCAGATCCTTTACAGAGGTCAGAAAGGGTCCTCAGTTTATTGTTGTCATCATTTCGCTCATTCAGGGCGCACCCCACCCCACCCCCACCAAAAAAATAAGCAGTTTTTAGTGAATTTAAAAAGCTGAGGTTCATTAAAACATGAATGAATGAACGTTTTTATTAAATTGTTCTTCTTCTTGTCTGCAGATTCGATGCCAAAGCAGGAGCAGAAACCTCCGGTCCAGGAGTCAGCACCTACCAAACCCGTGCAGAGTGTCGCCCCGCAGGCCCGCGACTCCTCCGGTTTCTCTGCATGCACCGGCACCGACAGCCTGGTCGACCTGTGGGACAGCGGCTCCGCCCCTGCAGCCAACATCACCCAGACCTCCAAGTCCTCTGATCTGGTGGACTTGATGGGAGATGTCCTCCATGATGACATCCTGCCCGGCACCGCTGCCGCCAGCGGGCGGCCTCAGCCGCTCCTCAGCTTCGATGAGATGATGGACGGCACTTTCTGCTCAGGCACTGGCGTCGAGGACAACCCGTCCAGTTTGGTGGACGTGACGGGCTCTGATCAGATGACCCTCAGCTACCAGCATGCATTGCAGCATGCGTCTGGGGAGGGTCAAGAGCTGGATGACGGACAGCTGCTGATGACCAATGGGGAGGCGCTGCTGAAAGAAGGCACTCAGGTGAGACCGGCTGACGCTTCTGCTGAAACCAGGTTTTCACTTTTTGGTTTGTTAAGCGTTTATTCGTTTGCGTTTCGTCTCTCTGTTGGTGTTTTAGGCTAGTGAGGGCTACTTCAGCCAATCACAGGAGGAGGAATTTGGGACATCAGAGGAGTCCTCCGCTAAACCTGCACCGGTCTTCTATAACAAGCCACCAGGTGAGATGATCAGCTGAAATAAAGCTACTCTGGCTCCTCCCTTATACAAGTTGCCCTGCATGTTTGATTTGGCAGATTTTTCACGTCCTTCCTGATGCAACCACAAAGAGATTGGTCTCGTCCCCGGATGAACTATTTGGGGAATACACACTTTTCCCTCACAGCAGGTGGTTGCCAGGTCGTTGACAAGCAGTCTCTAGGTCTTTGTGAGAGCCTTTTGTAACAGCACAGCGCAGTCCTTGCAGTGTTTGCAGTATTGATATGGTGACTCTTCTCCACCTCTGAGTTTTTATTGGTCAGTGAGATCTCAAAACTGAAGTGATGTTTCAGAAACTTACAGTGAGCACCACACCACGATGTGAAGGCATCGTGAAGCGCGGGCTTCACGATGCCTTCACAGCAAACATGAAGCAAAATTTCACCTCACTTTCTCACATGACTTGTACACACATCAGTAACCCACCCAGCTGTTCGAAGAAGAGTACGACTGTAAGGTGGAGTCACGTTAAAGAAACATGTTTTCCATGAAGTCGTACGATTTCATCACTTTTCTCCAAACATTCCCATTTTTCTTCATCTCGATCTAAAACCAAAGTTGAACCATTGAGCTTCAGCTGCCCTCAGATGGCCTCAGTCTTTTTTTTTGCTTCACGTTTAGGATGAACTCACCAATATTATGATATTGGGCTAAAATAAGTGTGTGTGTGTGTGTGTGTGTGTGTGCGCGCGCTTTCCTACTTTCAGAGATTGACATCACATGCTGGGACACGGACCCCGTGGTCGACGATGACGACGACTAGCCGGCCAATCTGACACCTACACCCCCACCACCACCGGACCAAGAGGAAGTAGGAAGTGCGCTTCATGAAGAATTTTTTCTAAAAAATAAAAATGAATAAACAAAAAAAAGTAATAATAACAAGTCTTGCATCAAAACTACTTCTGTATTATCTTTTAGAATCAGTAGCCACAGAAGAAAAGACGAGGTTTGAAGACGGTTTGGAAAGAAGTTTTTTTCTGTGTTTATTTTATTTATTTGCTGTTTTCTTTCTTCTTCTTTTTTTTTTTTTTTTGCTATGCAGATG
>VUQK01011828.1:0-13841 GCA_015106715.1 Bujurquina vittata
ACATTAACTGTACAACAGAGCTGACTATTGGGACTGAAGCGTGCATGTGCGGCTTTTTTTATTACACGGTAGGTTACAGGTATTTCTTGTGCAGTGCATTTTATTAACTTATGCGTATTAGTCGATTCACATTAACTTAAATAAATTGCTCCTCCTATCAGTCTCTGGCTGTCTTCCACTATGTTCCTTTTGTCCTTTCTCTCAGCCCCTACCAGCCCCTAGCAGTCGCGGCAGATGACTTCCCCTCCCAAAGCCTGGTTGTGCCAGAGGTTTCTTCCTGTTAAAAGGGAGTTTTTCCTTTCCACTGCTGCCAGGTGCTTGCTCATAGGGGATCGTTTTGACTGGAAGAGACTGGAACCTCAGCAGCAGTTGGGCAGTTTTCATGAGCTTGTTATCCAGAAGTGAGATTTAAAACTCTTGAAGTCAGGATTATTAATTGAACCCACAGCTCCATGAGAGACTCCAAGCCAACTCGGCAATCCTGGCACAATTTTAGTTTAATACATGTGAATCACTCAAATGAGCCTATCATGCTTTTTTTTCATATTTATATACAGTAATCCTTTCTTTGGGTTTTTAAAGCTTCAAACTGAGGAAATAAATAAATAAACACATTCATCAGCTTGCACCAACATTCAAGATTTTGACTGACCTCATTAAGTCAGAAATGTGAAAAAAAAATGTTAACTGGTCCACAGCCAGAAAATAATAAAGCTGATGGCCTACAGTAAATAATGGAGAAACACTTCCTTTTATGTTGTTGTTTTTTTCTGCTGTTAACCCTTTTGTTGTTCTATAAGACTAATAGAACAATAAAATTGTGGTGTTAAAATATGATTCTAAAAGAGGACATTTATAGTGTCCAAATTTGTATGTAGACTAAGACTGTTTGAATTCTGTATATTTAATCTTTGCTCTCAAACACTGAACAGCACAGAATCTGCAGCTGAATGAATGAAAAGTGAAGGTCAGGAGCAGGTTATGGTTCAAGCTTAAGTTTCGCTATTAAGAGTGAGAGTTGAATGCACACCCACAGGGAAGACTGCAGCACCTTATATCATTCGGCCATCCTGACTTCTGACTGCAGTGGGTTCCAGAGAGCTGACTATTTGGCCTGAAGCAGTCACACAGTGGTGCTGTGGATCACTACAGAATTGGTCATTTAAATTTCAATAGCTTATTTCTTGTAGATGATGCAAACACTACTTGGCCTCTCAAAACTAGGCCCCACTGAGATTTGAACTCAGATCAGAGTCCACAGTGCCAACTACTTCTGCATGGAACCTCTGATTACCTGCACATACTGCCACACTGTGGAAGCCTGCTAGCATAAATTCCATCTATCCTACAAAACAGTTTTGTAGGATAGAAAACCAAACAGATACATATTAAGTTAAACATTATTCTAATGGTAAAATGGTGATGATATCAAAGGAATTGAGGTCAGGACTGTACAAATAATAACAAAAATGGCTTGGGTGCTGTATTCATTATATTATGGATTTTTAATAGACTTAGTTTGTATGAGGAAAATATGCATTTATAACACTATTGCACCTCTGAGTGGTAGAGGATTACTCATTTACAGTGACCTCTAAAATGTGACGATTACAGCTGTGTTCCGTAAAGTTTAGAGCAAGTCCAGATTGTTAGCCATTACACAGATAGCCCCAGATTATGGCAACACATGTTATACCCACACTGCATTTTTAATGCACATAATGAGTTTTTGCTCTTCAATAACAAAATGTAATGCTGAGCTGTAAGTTTTATGATTTTGTGGCTGGAAGAAAGCAAATATATTTATTCCTCGGCATTATAGTTTCATAACAATTAACTCCATCAGGTGTCTTCTTGTCCTGAGCTAAAGAACAGGTAACAAATCCCTCCATCCTCTTACTATCAATCAGTCCACAGACACCCCTTCATCAGCTTTTCTCCACAGAACCTGAAGGTCAGAGAAAAGACTGTTGCCTTTGATGCAGGACAGTTCTGGAAATGTTCAAACAGACACACTTGTAGTTTGCTCACCTGTTTCATTTCCATGGTGACAGCTGATAATAAAAGAGAACACAATTTCACATGCTGCACAGAATTAGCACACGATTAAACTCTCATTTCTGATGTGTCATAGTGCTTTTTTATACCTGACCAGTGGAAAGAGGGCGACACCAAAGGTCCATCGACAGACATGCCATGGAGCAGCTCAGCCAGCCAGGACACCTCAGCTGGATCGTCAACAAGAACCTCCTCTGATTCGTACAACCAATGCTCAGACTCTGACATCAGTGTAAATAAACAACTGCTCTTAAGGTTAAGGCAAAAGTATCAACTCTAACTTAATAAAAGAAGTTCAAACTTCATTTGCCTCATAAGCTTTAAATCCATCTGCCTCACAGAGGTAATTTCTTTCTTTTTTCATTAAGTCTGCAGATGTTTCTTTTTTAATCTTTACTGTTGTAAACCATTTGTAGAGTTGAATGAACCATATGTTTTTCCAATTTGCCAAAGATAAATGCACTCATAAACTGTTACAGTCTGAAAAGCGCTGCGCTGTCTACACAAATATTTCCTTTTAGCTGACCTGATGTAGCGCCTTCATCAGCCTCCCTTTCCTCTTTAAACCAGGCAGTAGCTGTTTCCAGTGCATCACTGCAGTCAGACATGGAAGATGTGAGGTTGCTGCATTGGAGACTCTTTCTTAGGCATGCTGTGTCACAAATGTAGGCCTCTTTGACTGAAGAAAGACAGAAAACAGGACATCATGGTGACTGACTGCGTAAAATGACCTCTATGCTTCCAAATCTTTTAAACTAGATTAAAACCCTCATATGATTATTGTTATAAAATGTTACTGGCTTCAGACCAGGATAACTGAGGCTTCATTATAGTCATAGACAGGTAGCAGTAAAGTAAAGCCTTGCTCACCCTCCATGCTTTCCAGCTGTTGGATGTAGCTGACTGCATTTCTGGTGTTCATGTGGAGCTGGTGACTGTCACTGAGGTGCCTCAGGATGTGTTTTGAGTGAAAAGCTGATTTAGTGTAGTAAACCAGCTTAGGGAGGCAGAGGGAGCCCACAGCAGTGATTTCAAACCTGCTACCCTGGAGAGTAACAAAAAGGATAAATTAAAAAAAGGAAGTATTTGTGTTGTAGGGTTAAAGCTACATGTAGGTCAATGTGACTATTAATGCATGTATGTTTGTATGATTGTGCAGTCTTTAGAACCAAACCTGAAAGGTGAAGCGATCAATGCTCGTCCAGGGAAAATCGTACAGCAAAGACTGCGTCCCTTCCACCTCCTTAAAAAAAAAGTCCAAATCAAGAATCCACGTATACATGCAAAATGAATTAATCAACTTTATGTAAAAATTTCTGCAAGATTATCGCTGCAGATGACCCACTTGATAAATATGGACTCCTTTCACTGTCACACCGAGAAGGATCAAACTTCTTAGCTGTTTTTTCTCCTGCATGTAAAATAATAGTGGACAAAGTAGTTAACAAAAATGAAGACTCAGGCTGGGCCATGAAGCCAAACAGTATTCAGCTCTCTAAAATTACAAAGAAGACAATTCAGCGTGCTAAAGGATTATTACCAGGGCTTTATGGGACATGTAATATTTTTTTACACTGTAGGATCTTAAAGGTGTTACTCTTACAAGTTTTTCTGAAATTTATCCCATGTTTCTGTAGTCTCTGATATACTGTGACTTCTTCTTCTTCCAGCTGCTCCCTTTAGGGGTCACCACAGTGCATCTGCCACCATCTCACCCAATCCTTATAGATCCTCCTCTGTCACAGCAACATCATATCCCCCTTCACTACTTCAGTAAATCTTCTCTGTGGTCTTCCTCTTTTCCTTCTGCCCGGCAGCTCCACAGTCAACATCCTTTGCCCACTATATACACTATCCCTCCTCTTGCACATGTCCAAACCATCTCAGCCTTTATTTGCAAACTGATCAACGTGACCTGTCACAATCCATACATCATAATAAGCAGGTCTCACTACCATCTTGTAAACTTTTTCTTTCACTCTTGCTGCTATCCTTCTGTCACAAATCACCAACTCCACCCTGCACTCTCTTCTTCACCTCTCTTGTGCACGGTCTGTTGCTTTGGATTGTTGATCCCAGACTCATCTACCTTTACTACCCCTCCTCCTTCCACCTGCTCCCTACAGATCACAATGTCATCTGCAAGCATCATAGTCCACAGAGACTCCTGCCTGGCCTCATCTGTCACCCTGTCCATCACGACTGCAGACCAGAAGGGACTCAGAGCCCTGATGTAATCCCACCCCCACCTTGAATCCATCCGTCACTCTTACTGCACACCTCCCCACTGTCTGCTGCCCTAATACAATGTCCTGCACCACCCTCTGCCATTCATGACTTCCTCGTGCAGTACCACATGCAGTACTCTCAAAGCAAACATTGCATCTATAGTGCTCTTTCTCATCACATCACTTTTGTTCTTGAAAATCTGAACACTTTCATTTCTCAGGCATCCTCTCACTCCCCAGGATTGTGCTCAACTGTGGCTAAAAAGTCCACAGCCCTCTCTACTACACATACTAAGAAATGAGAGCCTCATATCAGTTTGTTCTCGTTAAACTGAAATACTGAGTCTAACCTCGCTCATCCTGTAGAATGTGACTGGTCCATCCTGAAGCCTGTTGGCCTCCTTCATAAAGTGCAGGATGGCTTGCCTGCGGGACACCCCCCTAAGCTC
Source organism: Bujurquina vittata (assembly GCA_015106715.1). NCBI lineage: Eukaryota > Metazoa > Chordata > Actinopteri > Cichliformes > Cichlidae > Bujurquina > Bujurquina vittata. The sequence continues at coordinate 4,736 of VUQK01011828.1, forward strand.
ATCATGCAACACTGGACAGTGCTGGAGCAAGTAGTCTCTCCCCCTGCGCTTTATAAGCTGAGAAAACAAACACACATATAATAGCATTGTTGTCAAGATTAGATTAAAAATTTACTATTTTTTGTTTGTTTGTTTGTTTTTTACCCATGTGGGGAAGTAATCTTCAGGGAGAAAGTAACATCTGTATTTTCTCTCCTGTTTCTTTTCTTCTCCCTCTTCCTCATTTCCCTCTCTTTGTGCCAGATCTCCAATGTCAGCTTGGAGGGCAGAAGCAGCCAGCTGGAAGAACAAAGCCTCCTGATGGTGGCTCTGCGAATGCAGCACCTTCTGCCTCAGCTCAGTGTAGTAGAGCTGCTGCACTTTGCTGCTCCTGCAAGAAACAAGTTTTGTTGTTTCCCGTTAAAAAGTCTGTCAGTAATTATTTTCACAAACTTTAACAACATGCATGTGGGAGATGACTATTCTCAGAAGGTAATGGAAAACAAACTTACAGTATTAGCAGCCCACTCTCCACGTAATACTGGACTCTTAGAAATAAGATGAATGGCACCTGGAAATGTATAATGAATAAAGAAAGGACTATTGCTCATTTTAAGGTTTATGCTATTAGACAGTTGTGTTAATATTTGAACAAACTGATAAATCAGTCAAAATATAAATATATATACACAGATTTATATCTAGAGTATAAAAGTACAGATTGTTCCTTGAACAATAATGTGAGAGTTTATGCAGAAATGCTGTAGGGTTGCCAATAAGGGCCCCTAAATGCAAAACTGCTGTGGGTCATGTGTGGGGACACCCACTTGGGGTTTGCTTGGGATAAGTGTGGGTTTGCCCTGTCCACACAGCTCCGCAGTTCACCCACAGCTACCCAGTGTGAGCCCACTTCAGCATGTTTGCTGGGAAAAAGTTACCACAGCTCATAGATCTACATATTTGATTTGGCACCAGTTTACACTGGATGTAACCCTCCCTTTTATCCAGGCTTGACAACAGCAGTACTTTAGTGAGCGTCCCCATAAGGCTGGGTTTATATCTCCTCCTGGTCTTGGAACAGAGACATTTTGCATGTTAGTCCATCGACAGTTAATTTATATCATCTGGATGTGAGAAACATTTTATTATTCATCCAAGTGACTTCTTTAGTCTCAGCTGACTGCAGGCTTCCCCAACCTTATAAACAGCAAAGTTGCATAACTACTGAACCCAGCACCACTGCATAATAATGAGCCACAAGATCTGCTTTGGATCATTGATATGCAAATCACCATGACCACTAATCACTCTCTATGGACACCAAATCAGAGCAACCTGAGATCTGAACTCAGATAACTGGATTCAGTTTTGCATAGTGCTACCATTACACCAGTGAACCTTTCTAAGCCTCTAATCCTGTTGGTAAATCTGTTTTATGTCTCCATAATACAAACACTTCAGTAAAAAGAAAACTGGAAAAGAAAACAAACCATTAAAGATCCTCTGTTCCATCTTTTCCCAAAGTACCGGCTCAGCTTTTCTTCCAAATCAAGAAACAGATAATCATTATCTAAAAAACAAAAACAAAAAACAAAACAAACATGCGGTTCAGTTTCACATCGCGGCCTGGAAAGGTAAAACTATGTAATAACCTATAAATAAAAACCTCTTTTGTTTCAATTTTAGTCTGAAGAGATACAAATGCATTCTTGAGACATTTACATTTATGAACAGCCTGATGTCTTAAAAAATTAAGTGCAATTTTACCAACATGTCTCGGTTTTTCCACATTCAGTTACTGTCATTGCAAAGAAATGCAACTGTTTAAATCCAAGAAGTGTGCAAGCACAGCTCCTTTGCTTAACCACCTTTCTTTGCTGTGAGACAGCTAAAAAACCACATTTCAAACTTCTGGCTAAGATGGCAAAATGAATAGTTTAGGCAGGTCTGCTCTTTACACAATGCACACTATAATAAAGTAACTTAGTTTAGAGGCTTTGGTGGGCCATTAATGTCCGGCAAACTTTATGTTTGACACTGCTGTGTGAAATCAACACAATGACTCCCTTACCATGTGTTATCGCTCAGTATTGTTGTTTAAGGCTAACAGGAGAGGACCTTGCAGGTTCACTCACTATAAGCAGCCTCCCCAAATCTCAGTGTTCTACAGTAAATGAATAAAAAACATTTTCTCGTGAACTCCCACACAGACACCGACCTTTCTGAACAGCCAGACCAAAGACTTGGAGATCACTGACACCAAGATGCATCAACACACTGTTCAGCACCTCATGGCCTCTGGCTTTTACCTATAAACATACAGAAAACACAGTTTCAGCTTTTTCACCTTTTTAAGAATAAGTACAACCCCCAGCAGATCAATATAATCTGATCAGTGCAGTTTCTGTATCTGCATTTCCATGTAATGTGTCGCAATCAAATAAGAAGCAAGAAAATAAGTTACAGAAAGGACCTGTGGTCACTCACCATGACAGCACAATCCAGGTGCTGCTTGTTAGGTAGGAGAACGCATACGTGTCGACTCCGTTTTGTCCTCATTGTCTCAAAGGTTTCACTTGGTCTGGGTCTGCTATATATCCTCCTCCCATCCTCCCACAGGCCTAACTAAGAAAGCCTGCCTCCTTCTCAAGCCTGACATATAATGAAAACTGAAAAAGAAAACTAACCATTAAAGATGGTTGCAATTCTTTGGAACTGAAATCAGAGAATTTTCTGAAAGTTTTTTTTCTCACTAGACATAAATGGTGAATCCATTAGCTCTGATGTGGCCTACAGTATACACATATTCTTAGATGCATAGATACACATAAGCCATCTATCCATGAAGTTTTGTAAGCATAGGCCGAATGGTTCTAGAGTTATTGAGCAGACACTTCAATGTACGCCACCCGGACTCCCACCCGTCATGGAACAGCCAGTCTTTTGATTGATGTAGAATAAAAAAGACAAGACCATTATTAATCTATTATTAATTTATTTAAAAACAAAATCTAACAATGCCAGTTGTGCTTTGCTTTGATAAAGCAAAAACAAAAGTGTGACATATTTAGTAGCTGGTGATTCTAACATGTTCTCTCAACTTGTGTATTTTCTTTTTCCAACTTGCGATCTACAGCATTCATTTGGATTCCCAAAATAATTGTTCACATGCACAAAAAAACAACAAAAAAAACACACACAACAAATTAATACTACAGTGCATTAAAAAGGCACCTGTTCCCTAGATACAGGCATTTATCCTACGTTATACAGAGTAGTGGGATGTCATTAATGCCGCTTCAGTATCCCACAAGCAGTTCATAAAAACTATGAATCTGTACCACATCCATCGAGTATTTGACCATATCACAATGACCTTTTTAGATGAGATAACATTCAAGAGGTAACAATTAATCTTGTACACGTACAGCTCTCTTTCATCAACACAACTTGCACAGCTGTAAGGCTGTAAAAGGACATTAGCAGGTTCGGCAGAGTTCACATTGAAGTGTCGATGATTAAAGGCGACCGAGGAAACATGCAGTACAGTACGTATAGTGGTTTTTATAATGGCAGATGGGTCCCCTGGTGAGGAGACGTGTACAGACTGAGGGCTCAGAAAAGCTAAAAAGCTCACAACACTCTAAGAGCACATTCCTGTTTCAGTAACATACTTTTCTGTTCTTCAACATGCTTTTTAGGTATCTTTCACCAATAAGTAACCTTATTTCCATTTATAAGTTTTGAAAAATATGGAAAAAAAAACATGACAATGAACTGTAACAAGCAGAACTGTATTATCATATGGTTTTCAATATTTATTTAAATGTCCAACGAGACACCTGGGTCCCACTTCTTGTATCGCCCTGACGTATCAACAATGCCCTCACACCATCAGTCTGAGGACTGGATGAGCAATCCAATAACTGAATAATGATGGTAATTCAATAAACTTCCTATGACAGTGTCAAACATACTGCTTCCTCTTTACTGTCATCGAGCGTGTATAAACCATCAAGAAGAGCGATGAATGTTTATATTCGTATTCATTACAAATTGAGACTGAAAGACAATATTGACTTTATCGACTTTTTGTTAGTTACATTACAACAGAAGGGGAAACTTGCAGCCAAATGCAGTGCTGTGTAGTTTCACCAGTGAACTTTAATTTCTGTTATTCTGGGTTCTTAATTTTATAGTCAGCCATAGCCTGAATTTCTATTCCAACACCGATTTATTTTTTGATGTATAAATGTTGAAATGTAAGTATAACAATCTAATATATTGTAAGTCAATTTAAGATAGTTTATTCAAATATGTAAGTGATATTGAAATTAAAATTTTTTATGATATAAAAGAAATTGTTGCTATAACAACAACAGCAAAAAAGAATAATTTAACCTGTTAGTTTAAGACGACTGCATTATTATTATTATTATTATCATCATTTTTTTGCTTGTTTCTGACCTTAAAGAGGTCTGTAAGGAGAAAATGTCTTTTGGATACTACAGGAGACACTATACTGCACTCACAACTAGGAAACTATTCAATGTGATTACACAGTGTATATCTATTTTTACCACACTACGCAGTACTTTTATCTCACAAATGCCCACCTATTGCTCTTTCAGCAGCAATGCTATAAAGGCTATACAGTGTGTTTATGGTAGAGGATTAGCAGGAATCCCAAATATCTGCTTTCCCTGAAAGGCATGCCACAGAGTGTCTGAGCTTGTTATTTGAATAAACGTGGGTGTGAGGGCTGGTATTCGGTATTTTAAGTGCTGTGCTGTATAACATTCATTGAAAAGTGAGGTGTCCTGCAAATAAAGAGATCAAAGTCACTTTTCATATGAAAAGTGTAAGTGAATGCACTTAGATATTAGAGGTTTGAATGCACTTAACTGTAGGTGGATGTGGTTTTAGGCCTCGACTGCATCAGACTTTCAACAGGTACATATTGAATTCGCTAAGTAAATATTGTTGATGGGCCAAACTATTCCGACACTGATTGGTTTTATCTAATAAAACAGCAACCAGGAATAACTGAACTTCACTGTAAGCAGATTCAAATTCATACATTTTGCCACTGAAACCTTGGATATGTACACAACTTGCAGGAGCTTTGTATTCTCTCAGTGGGCATCAAACTGCTCTGATTACACCAGAGTGCAATAATTTCAGTGCACTATAAATGAAATTATTCTTTTGATCTATGTACAAGAAATTGAAATATTTTAAACTGTAAGATATTAGAGTGCACTGGAGAGAATACAGCAACTTTTTAAACAAGCGCAAAGAGTTAACATAAAAATGCCTCTTTTGTTCGTTACGTTTAGTTATTTTATATGCATATTTTACTTGTTCACTTGTACAGACAAAAGGCAGCTTGCTTTGTTCAGACTGCACGGCTAAATCTTTTTGTATTAAAACCTTTTTGACTTCATTGGTGAAGTTCACAACTAATGGTTGATTGAAGGACCCCTTCAATACACGTGTTAAATCAGCTGCACAGTTTTAACACAAGGAGTCAGAGACTGAAAATAACAAACAAAAAAAAAATAAGGAAGACTGGCTTCAAGTCTCTTCCAACTAACAGCTAATAGCTGATTTTACGTGAAGGCACTTCCTGGTAAAGCTTTCCACAGAATAGCACCTGGGACTGTTTAGAAGTAACCAGTAGAAGCCCTTTATTGGAAGGAGCCTGGGGTCCAAGATGGGCTGACGTGTTGCGGTCACAGCAGGGTGAAACCTAAGATGTACTGCAGGAGCTTATTCCGATTTTCCTGAGGTAGAAAGGTGTTGCTTAGCTCCAGAGTTGTCACCTTGTTTTCTCTCCTCTCCTTGAGGACCTGGAGAATAATCACAAAACAGCAGAAACAACTTAATTTCAGCTGGAGCAGCCTGCACACCATCCAAACTCCATATCAGCGTAAATACACACTTACCCCTAGCTCTTTGAATGTCCTCACTGTGTTCTTCACCAGATAATGAGTTGCACTTTCACCTGAATAAGAAGAGGAAGAAGAAGGAAGAAGCAAAGTGCTCAAACTACGTAAATCAGTGACAGCATCATCTGCTTAAAACTTGTCACTAGCCAATTCTTCCTTGAATCTGCTGTTAATTTACTTTTTTATGTGAATACAGTTTATATTTTTAGATTTAACTTCCAATACCTAAATTTTATTTTTACTGAAATAACATTTTTTTTTAATTCCAAGTGGGAAGTAAGCCTAGATGAAAATAAACATAGATTTTTAATACATTGTGCAGTATGTGGGTGATATTGGTGCATTACCATAAGCAGCTACTCCTCTTTCTGTGCGTGTGAGTAGGTATCTGAAGAGCCTCTGGGTGTACTCGGACTCAGCCATGGGTTGGCTCAGACTGTGCACGAAGATTGCAGCCCCGCTGTAGGCCTCCAGCACCGGGCTGAGCAGTCGCTGAAGAAAGACAAAGAACTCCTGGTGCTCTGCAGACACACTCACCTGACAGAAAACAAAAAGTCAAAAACATCATTCTTGAGGTTGGACGGTGGATGTTTAGACATAAATGCTGTGTATTATGATGGTGATTCTGTTAAATTTAAAATTCCAAATAGTATATAATAATAGATAGCCTTTATTAAAGTAGACCTTAAGGTAGCGATCTCTCTGCTCTTCTCCAAAATCACTGTCTTCATCCTCTTCATCACTTCTCCAGGAAAGGGGCTCAGAGAACTTTTTAGGCCACGGCTCCTCTGTGGGGCTTGGGCTCAGTTCCTCCTGGTCCTCCTGACACATAGAAACAGATAAGATCAAATGAAAAGGCCATTACCTATAAACAACTATAGCTAACAGTCCTTCCCACCTTCCGAAATTAGCCACCATGGTCTGTTATTTATGTCCAGCAGCAGCTGGTCTGTAAACTCACCTCTGCCACATAAAGAACTCCATATTGGATCAGCCGGGTTACTGTGTCGTGGAAAACCTGGTAAATAGTCTGGCAGGGCTGTGGAACAGACAGGCGAAGAGGGAGACATGAAAACATTTCGGAGTTGTTGCTGTACTTGGAGGAACAACTTCTTGCCAACATGCTCCTTCTTTCAGTACTGGTTTGAACTACTATGCAAGACATGTAAATAATCTTTATATACAGCCTAGCTTAAAGTAACTAATTATAGTGACAGGATGTCTTATACACAAATGATCCATCAGATTATGACCATACAGAGATGATCTCTTTTCTTTATTTATTAAAGGGCTAAACATGATCTTCACTGGAGAAATGGGGGACTGCAAGGACATCAAGAACTTGGATAAGGACCAAAACATTATGGGGAAACTGGCTTAAACTGTTCTGGTGCAACATGCATGATAACATGACATATAAGGGGAGAGGTCATAATATCTTGGATGCGTATGTAAAATGCTTGAAGATATTTAGTATGATAAAGATGAAATATATATATGCAGGACTTACTGGTGCTACAGCCACCTCATTAATAAGAAAGTGGGAAAGACCAGCGGCCTTGCGGATGAGTCTCTCCTGACTGAGAAGAAGATTACTGGGATTGCCAGGCTGGCGATCAGCCTCTGATTCGATAACCAGTTCTCGCTGCAGTGATAGGATGCTACAGGCTGGAGAGGTAGAGAAAAACCTGTATGTTTAGGACTGCTGAACCAAGCTTTATTGACAGCATAATACACACTAACTGCAAACAGTGATTTAAACTACTGAAGCTTTCCTCACAAAAAAAAGAGATACCAGAATAACACATAATACTGTCGGCATAACTTACCAATGATTGCATCAGAAATGAAGACATGGAAAAGGCCGTTGCTGTAGAAGTTGAGCTCAAAAAGCGCGGGTACAGTTTGGCTGGGCGCGATGGTAAACTCTCCATTGCGATTAGAACTGCTGGTCACATTGAGGCAGTTTCCCAGAAGGTGGAGTGCACGCATTACCACGTCCTCCGAGTTCCCCGAAAAGCCCAAGTCAAAGTCTCGTGACAGGATCTCCTCCTTCATGTTGAAAAAGTCTTCCACTAGCTTGGACAGCACCACCCCCTGACACGAAAGAAAGAAGGGGAAAAAAAGAAGAAAAATAATTAGCTTCCAACTAATAAAAGTCACGACGACGAGAAACAAACAAAAAGCTACAAAAGGGCTTTTAGTTGTACACAACACTGAGCAGACGTCATGACATTAGTGTGTCTGCAGAGGGCAGAGTCCGACAACGAATGTAAGTGGTGGTGAGCGAGGATGCCAAAAGAAAAAAAAGATATTTTAACAGAGAAACATCTATTACTACGTTTAAGACTTAAATGTCATGCTCAGGAAGATACATACCTGTTAAGAGGAAGAGGAACAAGGAGGGGAAAAGGAGAAAAGCAGGAGAAGGTACAGAAATTTCAGGATTAGAAGAAAAAAAAAAACCAGCAGGTGTAACTGGCAGTGTCAGAACATCATGAGAGAAGATAACAGAGAAAAAAAGCTATACCTACCTGTCTGTGTCTATACAGCAGCAGACAGGCCACAATGTGGGTGGACATGATTGCTGATGACTTATTAGCCGCTATGAGGAGGAGATATGAGAAGACAATACAGAAAGATTAATTGTTTGGGACGTTCTTAAGGACACAATGTTGTAATCCTAAAAATAAGTTGTATTGACTTTAGTTTTATTTATATAGAACCTAATCATAGTATATATTATGTCAGGAGAGTATACAGAATATTATAGACAACTCCATCTTTGGCATTACACATTGTGGACAAAAAAAATAAATAAATCACTTCTAACATAAAGAAATCTTAGACAGATTCAAACTCATGGTGAGTGGCTGTCTGGGCTAAGGATTTAACTAATGCATTAAGGTTTGACTTTCCTTTTAATTAAAATTTTTTTTTTATTAAATAGGCCCAGAAGAGCTGATTGTACTGATAACACATTAAGACAGAAAGAAAGAGTATGTGAGTGAGTGTGTAAGAACAAAGGTTACTACAGATCATCTCAAGTAGACATCTACTCTAAAGATGCAGGACATTTATGAACAGCAAAGCTGGTACCGCATTCTTCCCCCTCCCATGTGTTTCCATCCTCCCCTTCACCTTATTGGCTAAAAACAACATGCCATCCAGCTGGT
>VUQK01011832.1:2581-28580 GCA_015106715.1 Bujurquina vittata
CACAACACCCCCCCACCCAAAAAACAACCACCCCCCCCCCCCCCCCCCCCCCCCCCGATAACTATTTATGCCAGCAATCTCATAGAAATGTATAAGTATATCAAACCTTTTCTACCCAGGACAGAGAGGAAGAAATCCTTAAAAAAGGGTCAAGCAGAAAGTTCTTGGATTGTGGGAACCTTTCTTTTTGGAAGGAAAGTCCTCCAGTCATATTTGATTATGACATAGATTGTTGAGTCAACACGTACATTACCAGAAATGCAAAGGTATCGGTGGCACTGCTGTTCACCACGAAGAATTCAGTTTATGTTAGGATGAAGTCCTGATGAAGGTCGGACAGACTGGATGCAGTAAATAAATAATGAATTCAAATGAGACAAAACATGTTAATTAATAAACTTGAGGCATATCTTTTCCCCGTGACATTAATCTTATTATATCAAGATTGGCAAGGAAGTCAGTACGAATACTTGTCAAATATAAATAAATAATTTTTAAAGCTCAAAGTCATCTTTAGCTTGAAAATATCCCTTTGAGAGAAAAGGGGTCTGATCAGTAGGCACTGTGAGCCAGTGTATCTCTATTGAAAACAACAGAGAATTAATGTATTTATATTGGAACCATGTGCTCTGTGCCACGACATTCCTCACCTTATTATAGAGTATATTCCCCAAGGTCCTCAGGTTCAGATTGTGCCTCGGAAATGACATCAAATAAAAGAAGAGCTACTTTGGGTGGAACATCGTGCACTCCCTGAATAATAATTGTATTACTTGCCTTCCCTTGAACCACACTCCCTTCTTGGAGGAGCAGAGAAATTTAAATATTAAAATGACATGTTCTCTTTCACTCTCCGTCTCCTCTGACATGTCATTGTGCAGGAGGTGCCCATATATAGCTACGGACTACGAGCTGTCATCCCATTCGCATCAATCACATTGCACATACCCAGTCATTATTTTTAATAAGTCACCTTTCCCTGATGGCCGGTGGGTCTCTATCTCACCTGTCACAGTGTGGCTGTCTCTGCCAGAGCTGATGCAAGGCAGAGTAATGGACCAGGGGTGAAGGACCTGTGGCAGCCCCTAATCACCAACAGAAAACTAAATCATCTGACTGGATGCCATGTCTCAACTTACAACGGTATATGCAATGGATGTCAGTTCTGAGTGGCGGCTAAGCTGAGCGTAAAGTGGACTTGTTGTGTTTTTCCTTTTGTTTCTGCTGGGTGTATATAAACTGTTACAATGCTGAATGCTTAGATTAAAGGATAAAAAATTAAATATTCAGATCTGTGGATGAGCTAAAAGCTCAGGGTTCAGACTCCCCTAAAGGTTCAGTTTAAGACATTTTTATTTTATTTTTATTTTCTTCAACTTTTGAATGTTTGTGGTGTCAGTGAGAGATGGTAGGGGGTAGCCAGTAGAAGAAAGTTGGCTTATGAGGAGGGGGAAGGGAGCTAAATGGTTTGTTTCAGACAGTAGCTGAACTACGGCCCATTATTAAGTAGATAAGGATCATTTTGAACAGTGAATCATGCAAAGCTACTTTAGTCGAGTCCAGGAATGAAATTATGGCATTGGAAATGAGAATAATAGGTCACATTTAATGCTTTGCTAAGATTAGAATTTTTTCATCAAAAGCTGTTCTTGAAGATGAGATTTCATCATTTCCAGAATGTCAAGAAGAACCTTTAAGGAGGAGTGTGTTCAGTGTTAAGGACTGGTCTATGAGACGTACATGAGCTCCATCTTCAAGCAGAAAGTATTAATGTACATGTAAGACCTGGCAGCTTCCTGAAACTGTTATGTGAAGAGCAGCAGCTTAGCTTCATTATCCCTTAATATCCCATACGCTCTGCAATAATTCAGACCCGTTCTCAGTGGTTGTTGGACTCTGCAAGGACTGCACTTTGTCATCTATTCTGTTCATAATTTTTATAGACAGAAGCGTTGGAACGTGATCTCCTCTAAGCTTTCTGCAGAAGTGTGTGTGTGTGTGTGTGTGGCTTTATCAAGCCATGACCTCCAGCTTGCACTGTAGCAGTTTGCAGTCGAGTGTGAAGTGGTTCAGATGAGAATTAGTACCTCCAAGTCTGAGGCCATGGTTCTCAGCTGGAGAACGGTGGAATGCCCACTCCAAGTTGGAAATGAGTTTCTTCCCCAAGTGAAGGTGTTTAAGCATCTCAAAGAAAAAGAGGAAACAAAATCTACAAGTAAATTCCCTGGTGGTGTCTTTCCAAAGCTTCTTAATGGGTATTCAAAACCATGAATATAGTGATCTGGTGTATTTTGTGCATAGTCTGGGCATATTTCTGATATGAATCCCAAGTTAAATAGTTTTTGTCCAGTGACGTGAGTTCTGTGAGGTATTTCAATCAATCAATTAGTGATTGATTGATTGATTGTATTTTATATTGTATTAGTTGTAAATTAGCAATTTATGTCATGAAATAAATGCTTCTGGTAATCTGATTCCAGAAGTCGGCATCAGGGGCGATGGATCGGTCTGATTCCCATTTTTTGGATGTAAACTAACTGATATCATGTCAAAAATGTGCTGTAATTACAACAAACCAGCAGTCTACCTGGCAGTTTTTCATCAACCTCTTACAAACCTATCTTCACAGCCATTTTTTGATTGATTGATTGACATTTATAATTTTTGCAGGAGTACCAACGCAACCTGAATAGAATATTAATTGTCTTGCCCACAAAACAAGCACACTTAAACCTCCTCTCTAGGTTCATTGCAAAGGTGTTGAGGTCAGGACTCTGTGCAGGCCAGTTAAGTTCTTCCACACCAAACTCACTCATCCATGTCTTTATGGACTGCTTTGTGCACTGGTGTGCATTAATGTTGGAACAGGAAACTGTTCCCACAAAGTTGGGAGCATGAAATTGTCCAAAATATCTTAGTATGCTGAAACATTAAATGTTCCTTTCACTGGAACTAAGGGGCCGAGCCCAACTCCTGGCGCAGTGGGTAGGCACTCGCCTTGCAGCCGGAGGGCTGCCAGTTCGTGCCCCTGCCCCTGCGCTGTGTCGTCTCTCGATGAGTTATCTGGAACGATCATTTCGTTGTGTGCTGTGTGTGCACAATGAGTTTAATCTAACATCTTTAGTAGCGAGGAAACTTCCTGATTGGACTTGTTGCACAGGTGGCATCCTATCACAATACCACACTGGAATTCACTGAGCTCCTGAGAGAGACCCATTCTTTCACGACTGGTTGTAGAAGCAGTCTGCATGCCTTGGTGTTTTATACACCTGTGGCCGTGGAAGTGATTGGAACACCTGAATTCAATTATTTGGATGGGTGAGTGAATATTTTTGAGAATGCAGTGTATATCAGTTGCAATTCTCCGTATCCTTTAGATTTTGCAGCTAAATTATAAGTAATGTAATTGAAAAAATAATCTCATCCAATATCAACATTATTGTCCAGTGAAAGGGATGTGGTGAACAAAAACTCCATCCCAGGTACATCTTACATACTCAGACTGAGCTACTCTCTGAACACATATCCGAGCCGGATAGGTACATCCCTGTTGAGGTTAATTGTAAAAGCTGCTGGATCAATGTGCCAGATTGCTACATCAAGTAATTCGCTTGTGAATCCACATCCACATTTCTAAGCAAGGCCCCGGGGTTCATATGGCTCTAAAAACCAGAGGGAGCGCTTTAAAACAACATAATTTCAAATTTGTCAAGCAAGCCTTTTTGGCAGTATTTTTTTTGGGCATTAATTAGACTCAATAGTGATATTCAACACTGTAAGTTGGTCACTTGCTTACCTGTAAGTAGATTTGACTTGCTGGCTCAGTGAGATCGCTGCGTGTAACGCTTAAACTACTGAAAGATATGGTACATGCTTGCACACATGGACAAATGAAAGAAAATGTGAAAGAGCTTAGACGCTCATTTCTGTGAATAAAATATCTTGCTTTCACACAATGACAAGGTGGTACTTTCATTGTTTCATTCAAAAACAAAAGAATCGCAGACTCAAAGAGAACAGAAACATCTCTGTTGAGCAAATAGCTTTCACTACACATCAGCTTCCTTTTGGTAAAAGAGTTACTGCCACATAAATTAGTGATTTTGGCTTAGCTTCCCTGAAAATGGGGAAGGATGACCCTGGGATAACACAATTTAATATACTGACCTGACAGCAGCTTCCAGCCATATCTGCTGTGCAGTAAAATTACTGGCCCATGAAATAACAGAGCCAAATGAAATAACCACTGATCACAACGACTGCTAATGATTTTGGAGCTAATTTATAAGATCATGTGTGTGTATATGGTTGTAATGAAGAAAGTGAAGGCAAGAGAAGCTGTGTATATTGTCAGGTTTGTACGATTTATTATCAATCAAGCAAAGTGTCCACAAAAATCTATTGGCTGCTTCTCTGATGATTTTTTTTCCTTTATTGCTCCCGTCAGATTAAAGAGAAAGATTGCCAGTGGTGTGAGGATTCCATTGTGTGTAGAGGATTATGAGTAATACCTGCAATTGTGTGAAGCTATAATTACCACAAAAATAAATCAACCACATGCCAAACCCATCTATTTGCAAGTTAGTAATTGAGCAGTTGGGCGTTTCCCCACAGCTACTCAATCAGCATGTAAATTAACATAAATATGAAGCTGCCTGGAACCAACGGGGACGCTTACAAATGGAGCGTGAAAAATTTGTTGTTTTTCTAACAAGTTGCTCCTGATCAGAATTCACTGAATGACTCTCTTCTTTTTGATTTCATTAATAATGTCAGTATAATTTTTTTTTAATCTCAAGAACTAAAATATGCAAATCTGCAAAATATGAACTAACTCTCATCTTACATTCCTCCATATGTACAGCAGACCCACACATTTGAACTCTATGGGAACAGTCAGTCCATACCTGCCTCAAATGTACATGACCCGACTGCAAATCTCTCTTTATGTTTCAGCCCACAGGATGACTTCCCCAGTTCAGACAACTTGTACTGTTGGCTACTTCAATCTACAGCTAACCCCAAAAACAACATATAGTGCTGTAGGGCAGCGCACACCTATAATCGAAGCCGCACACTGCTTCTGTTGCATTACAGGTGGCTCTGATGTTTACAGACAACAGCTGCTTTCAGCTTTGATTACGTCCAGTGGGTTCAGACAGTGGTAGCAGAACACAAGTATTAAAGCATGCAGTAACCACTCATTTTACCCTTTTAAAGCCAGCTACAGTAGTGCTCAGAAGACCATTCCTTACAAATCAAAGATGATGAAGAAGCGGGTTATATGGGAACAGGGTTGATTTGGGAAAGCTCAGAGGGGGAATTTTGTTCCTAGAATCACCAACTTCACATTTTTTTAAATAAATAAAACAGGTGACTGGGGTCACTTCCCCCCAGTTTGTAAGAAACCCATTCATTAAAGGCTTTGTAGAAGGAATTAGGAATAGGGACACCACATTCCTACAGTGAAACCAGAAAAACAACTCGGAAAATGTTGATGAGTCGGTGAAAGCTTTGTGCTGGATCGGTTTGCTAACCATTAGATCAGCTCTCTGCTGCAGACTGAATGCCTACAGGATGGAAATATAAGTTGCAACAGTATTTGAAAAATACTGTCATGAATACAATGCCAGGCTGAATAATGATATAAAAAATATATGAAAATTTACTGTAGGTTAATCAGGATATATGCTTAAACTCAGTCAGAACCAACCTCGTATATATACAATTCCAGGCAAGTAAGATATGGGGAAGGCAAGCAATTTGATAAATTTGAGGATAATATACATAATTGCAAAACTGTTTTTCCTGGAAAAATGCATTCATAGTGTTGTCCTTGTTAGTACACATGAAAATAAAAGAAGCAACAGTGCAAGTTAAAGTATTGCTTACTTTTCTCACCTCCAAATGCCTGACTAATCACAGAAGTGGGTGTCAGATTGTCGGTGTGAGAGATTTAAATAGAGGGTCGAACACCGACACCCCCCCCCCCCAATCTGTAATCACAAAGGCTCACAGAGAGGCGGTTTCTGAAGCTATTTAACATTCTGACAAGCATTTCAAGCCTCTTGAAGCAGCTCTTTTTTTACAAAAAGGTACAGACTAAAAATTCTGGGGAACAACACTCAACAAGCATTTTATTAGCAACATCAGCTTACCTGCCTATTCATGCAATTATCCAATCAGTCACTCATCTGGCAGCAGTGCAAAACTGTTAGATGACATTCCAAAAACACACACACAAAAACGTCCAGTAGCCCGGAGTTTTGAGGATGCAGACACCTAATGTAATGACCAGTCTGCTTAGTGCTGGAATTAGGGCTATCGTGGTTTACCGATACTGACAACAACTGTTTAATTTTAAAAAAGAAAAGCAGATAACACGTTAAGAATGTATAGAGTAATATCCTAAAAAATACTGCATAAAAACTCTCCTTCCTTCCTGCAGACTTTCAGTACCAACCTTATCACGGCTTATAGACACTAAAGACTAAAGTAAGGCGACTACTGCTACGGGCACGCAGTTTTCTGTTGCGGCAGAAACTTTTACAAACCAGGAGACGCTCACTTCCCACAACAAAGCTGTTATGTTAATCGGATTCATTCGCACAGGTGCAGCTGGCTGTTGTTGCATCGAGTAAAACCCTGGAGACGGGCGAGCTGTCGCAGACTTAATTCTTGACTCACAAGTATGTTTACAGTTTTGCAGTTGTTTACAAGATGGCCTGATTGAGTCATTGCAATTTGGTGTTGTGTCTTCATGATTTTTCTGTACAGTCAGTGATATTATATTTTTAACGTCCTTTACACTTTGATGTTATCACATTCTCAATTGTCTTTCTTCCCATTTCGAGTGCCGTGAAAAAAACTCATAAAAATGCAGTATTGTCGTAACATGATAATATTGAAAATCTGATATTGTGACAGCTCTATCTGGAGCTTTGCGGTGAATTGGCCACAATGGCAGAAAACAATGTTGGGTTCCATTCCTATCAGCCAAGAACAGGAATTTGAGGCTGCAGTAGACAGAGGCTCCCCCAAAGCGAACAGCTGAAGGCCGTAGCCTGGTCTGACTCGATTTCTGCTGAGGCAAGCAGATGGTAGGCTCACAATCATTTCATGAAGCCAGGCTAGATTGAGACAGCAGTCCATGCTGGTGGTGGTGGTGCTGATGGAGACACCGTCTGGGAAATGTTTTGCGGTACAGAACTTGGTACCTTCTGATTGCTACTTTTAGCAAACGAGACAAGAGAGGTCTCATGGTGTTCTTAATAAAATAATCATTGGGTGTGTGCGTCTATTTTTTCAGTGAGTGTTTCATGCTAAAAAGGTAGGGTTTAGGTGGTTTATTTTAAGGTGAGGCCAAAATCTGTTGGGTAAGCCCTGGATAATCACAAGGCGTAACCTGCTTTCACTTTCACAAAGAACTGTTTGATATTCATACTGAGGATCAAAGGAGAAGGACTATGTCTCAGTCTTTATGGTCGGTGCTATTACTAATCCCTGCACTCATAAAAGTAGGTTGCACTAAGTAGCCCATATAGAGTGAGCAGAGATGTGCCTGAGAAGCATACAATTTGCATAACTGGGAGATCAAATAGCAATATGGCACCCCTTGCTGCTGTACAGTCGCAGAAGCAGTGAGACGACAAGTGATATGGACAGCTAAAGTGTATTTGGGGAGCCATCTGCATAAACGTATTCAGCTGATCCTGCATTTCCAATATGTCAAAGCTGTACAATGTCTCCCTCTATTAGAATCCATCACACAAGTTCTCATAGTGGAAGCTCCCTGTAAATTCATTGTTGGAGGAGGGAGTGAAAGGAACAGGAAATGTCTATATTGTCTCATTCAGCTGCGTGAAATTGGATAAAGTGATGGGAAATAGATGTGTAGTGATGCTGGGAAAACCAGGAACAGATATGCCACATACATAAAAAGACATTTCCTCTTATAGTAGTTTGTTGTACACGTACAGGAAGAGAGAGAGTCGGCGGAAGAGCAATGTGAATTCTGATTAATATTATTGTGTGCCGCATGCATGCGCTTGCCTGGTACATGGAGGATCCAGTCAGTGGGAAGTGAGCGCAACATAGTACAGTAAGATCAGTAAGATCCACAAATTAACAGAATTTTTTTGTTGTTGATTTATTTGTTTTTTCCTACAGATTTCTTTTTTCCAGATTAAACTAAATAATAATAATAATAATAATAATAATAATAATAATAATAATAATAACAATAATAATAATGATAATGATAATAATGATAATGGCACACATGTTTGAACTATTTCTACATTGTGGTTGGAAACCCTGCTCCTCCTCTGGTTCCTACCAATCTGTATCAAGTACTGTAAAATGCTTCATTTATCGGGTGGTGTTTGGAAGGTCAGGAAGCAGGACTGACCCCCATCGTTAGAAAAACAATTTTTTTGAGGAAAATATCCAGAGAGATAATTAACCACAGCAAATTGAAGCTGCTACATCTGGCCCAATCTGTTTATGCCAGCATGAAAAATATCCATTCAGTTCTCCGCAGCGTGATTTATTGGGCTCTGCTTCAACAATAATGGCTACAAAACAAGTTTAAACAACAGTTAAAAGAGAATAGATTACTAGTGCTATTTTCATATGCCTGTCCTTGCCTTCGCAGCCTCACACTGGAGCTAGGTTTGTTCTTTATTGCCATTGGTAACACTGGCCTGTCATGTAGTTACATCAGGAATACATCAATAAATCCAAACCGCTCCCCTGACATTAACAACTACTGGACAGAAAAGGACAGCCTGTCGCGTGTTCAGTCTTAGGAAACAAACAAAAAAAAAAAAATCAGTCTTGGAGAATGTCAGCAACAGGGCAAGTAGTCCCTTGGCTTCCACCCTCAGCATCTGAGAAACTGACAAATGTCAGGCCTTCCATCATGAGCTGCTGGCCTTTCCAAAACTGAAGGAGTCAGACACACCTGTTTCACCTCCAAAAAGACAATAAGGAAAAGAGAAACAGATTCATAGAGACAAAACAGCGCTCTGTCACCTTGAGTGCATCACCTTCACTAAATAAAGCACTCATCACACAACATTACCTTTATTAAATCAAGGACAAACTCAGAATTTGAATTAAATCTCTATGAATGTCTACCCATCCCTGTCCCCCTCCTATCTCTGTGCACACATACACAAAGGTATCGATTCTGCTCTTTTTTTTCCTGATGGCTGAACTTGAGACACTGGCTGAATCCACACTGACGCAGTACAAAGTCATACGGCTTCTCCCAAAAAGACGTGAATGCTCAGAGGTGGGGAGCAAGTCCATCTGTTCATGTACACGTCCATCTGTTCCACAGATTCATCCTTTCTATCTGCATTATCATCCACATTGGCCTATTTCTCTGACTGACTGATGGCTTTTACAACACACAATACAATTTAGCCATAATTAACTACCCAAAGCAGTCTGCTAAGAAGTTATGAAAACTGAAGCATGTACAGCACTGAAAGCAATGACCTTTCATTTTTAGGACACAATAGCCCAAGCCCACTGCTTCTTTGTGGTCCTGTGAATTTTAGTATGACATTTTCTTTTTTATTCTGCTTTGAAAAAAAAAGAATATTAAACCACTTGAGGTCTATTGCACAACTGGTCTTTACTAACTACTAATGTCACCAACACTGCAAACAAAAGGGCTCCACAGTGAGTACAAGAACCCCGTGACTGCCAAGCACTCTAACCTGAACATGACACGACCCACAAGGAAATAAATAAATAATACTTCTGACCACGGCAGCCTTAAGATTCACACCGTGCAGTGGAGAAAAAAAGGCTTAAGCGTAGCACGTGTATCTGCTCTAACGCGTCGGACTTAAAGCAGGACGTTGTGATTGACCTAGCGTAAGCTCGGGTCTAACAGGTGGAAGCAGAGCCTGGGACTCAAAATGAAATTCTATGTTATACCTTTTCAGGCCATCAATAATATCAAATCAGTGCCAATGCTGTAAGCTGACATACATCATTAATGTAGGACCTTCTAAAAGGAAACAATATGAACGTATTTCAGGTGAGTGTCAGAAATGAGTTAGAATATGTACGGTATCAACAAGGATCAAATTTTGCCCCCCCCCCCAAAACAAACAAACAAAAAACAAGTAGCTTGTGAAACTGCACGTAATATTTTAAAAAGTCATATCACAAGTAAATGACTCCCACAAGTTTCAGTTCTATATGGCCCAGAGATTTCAATATGGATTGTGAATCTGTTGATGCAGCATTTATCATTGGTATGTGGTAAAACTCAACACATCCGCCTTTATCATCACTGACAGGCGCGCAGGTGGTTTTTCTAACAGTAACATCCATTATACTTTTGCAAAGCTCAAGCAAAGTAAGAAAAATGATTGCTGGCAACATTTAACTGGATCCAGTCCTGCAGGGTGAATAATAAGCAATAAATAAATAAATAAAAAACTGGCAGCAACTGGCTAATATTGACATGTATATTGTTGCCTCATGCATGTAGGCAGAGCATTGCCTTAGTGCGATGAATAATGATCTTTACTGGCACAGAGAATGATTAATGGCCTTCCCATTACTGACACACAGACTCTATGCAGTAAAATGTGGTCGCCTGCTTAATGTAAAATCTAAAGGATACAAGCAGCTGTGTGGGATGCATCCGTGTTTAGTATTGTGTGTCTGTGCATGTAAACAGGTGCTCTGTGTGAAAAATAAAGAACCATATTAAACAAGGTTTTGGTGAGGACTGGGCAGCCTCTCATTCTTAATTAGAACAAATAAGCCCATACAAATGATTCTCAAGCCGTCTCAAACATGAACTAAGAGTTCAAAGTACTCTTTTGCTGCAATGCACAAATATAAACCACATCTAGACCAGGTTTTAGAGATAAGGTCAACTCATTATTCTTTCTCTCTATTTGGATGCTATCCCTGCATTTAAAAAAAAATAATTTCTGTCTGTTTCACAATCCTATCTTCAGTCATTAAAATGGCCCTCATTTAAGGAATGAACACGTGTTGTGATGGAAAACAGAAGCAGGAAAGCACTGCGGTCCATTTCATTAATCATTTCATTGTATCTCCCAGATGCTGGCTCATAGCTAACCCCAATTACCTGATTGTGTGAGAGAGAGAAAACAAGCGCGGGTGTTGTAAGTGTTGTCAAAGCGGACGTGTTGATACAATGATTATAATAAAAGTGATAAAGCTGTGAGCCAGCAAGTAGAAAACAAAAAGAATAAGTTATTTGCCTATTGAAGACTCAAAAAAGTCTATTGCTCATTTTCTAGCAGCTATCTGCTTTGTTTTTAGAAGACATGCTGTGATTAAAGCAAAAAACTTCTTTCTTTAATAATAAAGGCTGGAGAGGAACAGAATATTAATAACAGGCTAAGAGATGGGGTCATTTTAGTTTACTTTAGATTTATCTATAATTACAATAATGGGGACAGAAGGAAAACCAGGCATGTGATCGTACTTATTTGTTTTATTGGTATTTACAGGGTTAAAAACCACGAATTTGCTCCATAGGATCAGACACTGAGCAGAAGGTTCAACCACAACATCCTGAAACATCTCAGGGAAGAAAGTGGAAACACGGGTCTTTCTGGCCACACCACTGCAAGCCTACTCACCAGACACAACCGGGAACTTCTCCAAAATGAAAGTAAAGTTTAAGGGTTGCAGGTCAGCAGATTCATTGTGCATCACAGAGACAGAGCAGGAATCTCAGAATAGCAGCCTTGCTGGAAATACTGCAAGTGATTATCATTTGGAGGGGAAATGGTCTACATTTAAATCCAGTACGATTATTTTATTGATTGTTTGATGTGCTGTGCAAAAATCTTGAACCATCACTCATTTCTTTATATTTTGCTTCCAAGGAACCAGCCTTTCTTGGACTTTTTAGTTGGTCTTGAGCAATAGATCTCTTGGCTTTCTGAAGGTCTTTACATTTTTTTCCTTTGGACACTGGCTGCATTTTCACTTATTTTCAGTACAGTCCTTATATCTGACCATTTTGAGAGGACTTTTTGTTGTTGTTTTTGTTGTCGTTAAGTCATTTAACTCTGAAACAGGAATCATTCAAGTATATATATAAAAAAACCACACCTAATTCAAGGGTATGTTGTCAGTTGTTGTCCGTTGTCTACACATAACAGACAACTTTGCAAAGAACCAACTTTAAAAATGTGCTTTTAGGCACTTGCTGTTGCTTGCAGTCTGTCACAATTTTTTTCCCCATTTCTTCAATTGAATCTATGAAAAACATCAAAGATAACACAGTTTGACAGCCATAAAATTGTATTTTTGAACCAACACTGAGGCCTTTCAGTTGATACATCTACTGCTCACAGAAGCCCCATGATGAGTCCAAATTTGAAATTTTTGATTCAAATGATTGTCAGAATGTTTGGAGGAAGTCAGCAGAAAGGTAGAATAGAGAGCGTCTATAGCCATCTGTCAAGCATGGTGGAGGCTGTGTCATGGTTCAGGGCTTTATTCAGTGACGGGTGCTGAGGATCTTGTCAAAATTGGATTTATGATCACAGGAAAAGTACTGTGAGATTTTGATCCGCCATGCAATACCATCTGGAAAGTGTGTGGATGACAACGGCATCATTTTTTCAGCAAGTCAGTGATCCCAAACACACTGCCAATTAGGGATTGGAATCGAGAATCATTCCCAGTCAATCAATTCCTTGGAATCGTTAGTCTGCTTGCTTAGCAATTCCGATTATCGATTCCGCTGACGTGAGGACGCATTTGCGATTATATCACACACGTGCCTTATTTAGTTCGGAATATGTACAACAGTTTTTGTTAAAATATTCATAGAGTTAACTTTGAAAGAGGAATCCTTTTTTATATAGCAGTTTAATTTTTTGTTCTACTTTACATTATAAAAGAGTTAATGCAAACCAACCCATTTGTAGTTTATTTTATTCACTAACCCAGTGAGAATCGATAAGAGAATTGATAAAGAATTGAATCAATAAGAGATATTGATAATGGAATCGGAATCGCTAAATTCTCATCATCCCATCCCTACTGCCAATGCAGTAAAAGTACACCTAGATAGAAAAACACACAATAAAACACTATCAGTCAAAGTAGAACTTTGGGTGTCCTTCATGAAGCCAGGAGAACTATTCCTGAAGACTATTTAAAGAAATTACAAGAAAGCTTCCTAAGAGAGTTCAGGCTGCATTGAAAAATAAAGGTGATCACACCAAATATTCACTTTCAAGCTTGTTAGAATTGGACAAACCTTATTTACTGTATTTCCATGTATGCTTGAACATGTTTTAAAAAAATCCTTGTACATTTTTCCTATATTAATAGCAAAATTTAACAAAATGAGAGAGGACTTTGGCACAGTACTGTATATATTTTTGAGGGAAATGCTAGGACCAGAGAGTTATATAACATATGCAGCCATTTTCAGCCTTTTTGGCCTGTGAATATCAGGTGTTCCTAAAAATAAAATAGATTAAAAATTATAATAATATTACAGCAAGTATTAATAATGTATATAAAAGTAAACCTCTGTGGAAACACCTTGTACATTTCCTGCACTATCTTCAGCCTCTTGGGTGGAGCTTCATTACTAAAGGAAAAGTCAGATCGCGGTATTTGCCTCCAGCTGTGTCGTCATTCTCAGCTCCCAGTTACTCTCACACAGCTGTAATTGCCCAAAGAGAGAGTGCTTGATGAAACGTTTCAACCTGAGCCTTAGAGTCGGCATTTCCCACAGAGTCATGCCGGGATGGGAGGTGCAATGAAAGGCTTTTCACAACCTTTCAAAGAGTCTTCTCTGATAGGTTTTCTGCATGAGGAAAGCACTCCTTGGTAAATGTTCATCTTTTCCTGATGCAGAACTGCAAGAAGTTATGCTGCAGTGAAATTCAGAAGCGATAACAAGTGCTGATCCACTTCTCACTTCCTTTGGCTGTAAACCATTAGGGAGCGCCCTCCAATTCATCCAGTTATCTCTAAGGGGAGCTACGCTAACAGCCTGCTTTCAACCTCCAAGAGTGGTAACAGGAAACTTCAACCAGCTTGGATGTTTGGCCTTATAGAAACACGGATTTTCACATGCAAACTCTTCCTCTAGTCCCCAAATTTATGTGGTCACAAAGTAGATTTCAATGCTACTGTATACTCCAGATGCCATCAATAAACATTACTGTAATGAATCACAATGGCTGATTTGAATAATTTTATACCACACTTCATGTTTCCCTTATTTAAATCTCACAAAGTGGTTTCATAAACTACAAATCAAAGGTTTGGTAGTCACTTTCAAATGTCCTTGTTTTTGAAAGAAACACACGCACATTTTAATCTGACATTCAATTCAATTTGTAATTAATTGAGTTACACAAAACATTGCTTTGTGTGCAAACAGGACGTGAGAGGCAACACCAAGTGAGAGCGCCACATAACATAAAATTGATCAAAAAAAGAAACTTCATAGAAAATATCGATAATAATTTTAATAGAATACAGTATTAACATGAGCAGCGAGAGTTATGTTTTTAGCAACAATCGCTCTATTGCATTACCCGAATGTACGTTTATTGGATTAAAATATTAAATGATTAGATATTTTTTAAAAAAACCTTTCAATTGACAGTTTAAATAATTATCCATCTATCTATCCATCCTCTTATCCAATTTGATGTGGGGCATGAGCTTATGTGAGCTGTCATAGGGTGAGATGTGGGGTACACTCTGGTCAGGTCACCAGTCTGTTGCAGGGCAAACGCACGGATATAGACAAACATTGACGGGCGCATTCCCCTGCAGCCAATTTAGAATCACTACTTAACCAAACAAGCATGTCTTTGGACTTTGGGAAGAAGCTGCAGTACCCTGAGAGAACCCGAACAAGAGACCAGGGGGAACATCCGAATTCCAAAGCCCTAGCAGGCCGATTAACCCAGGGCCTTCTTGCTGTGAGGTGACAGGGCTAACCACGACACCACCGTGCTGATGACTTCCATTTAATAGCATTAATTGCTAATTAAATGTAAATTGCACAACTAATCCAAATGAGTCACAGTCACTGGATCTAAAATCTATTATGCTGTTTTGGTAAAAGTCCAGTAGGTGGACCGTATGATCTGTAGTAAGGGCCCGTTAAATGAATTCAGCTTTTAGAATCCACTTAATTGAACTGTCTTCGGATTATTTTGGCTAACTGAAGGTCTCCCAGCTGTGACTGTTAAATCTTTTCTTTTACAAAAGGAACGTTTAAAAGGCCAAAATTATAATTTAAAATAATAATCATTTTTCATAACCTTGTTGCTGTTTTGATTGTATTTCTTATTCATTTTGCAACTCATTTAATGAATACAATTGAGTTTTCATTTTAACCTTTTTTTCTGCATGACCCCAATCTTTTAAACAGGGATGCAGTTCTCTGAATATCTTTGAAAAGCAAGTTATTGTTAATCAGCTGTCAGACATCTGAAAATATTTTACACAACCTGTGATGACACTAAAGCCAATCACTGTTCTACATGTGACTGCAGCGACTGTAATTACAATATGATGTACTGATCAGGTGATCAGTCATGTTCTCTTTTGCGTGTTAAAAGGCTGAAACCAGCACATGCATACGATTGCACATATTATACTGAATGTACTGTAACAGGTAAGATTGGTTCATTATTATATTAACGGGATTGGGAATGCATTAGTTTTCCTTTGATCCATTTTGCAAGAAAAAAAAAGTCGGGTTTCATCCTGGCACAAAGCGCACTCTGAATGAGTAAGCGCCAAGAAAAAGACTGACTAATTCTGACTATTCTTCCCTGCCATTACAGCCCAGACAGTTTGGTAAACACGAGCTTGATTTGCATAGTTTACTTTTCAGATTCTGGAAAAAATGGACAACATGGTGGTGCGGTGGGTAGCACTATTGCCTCACGGCAACCCTGGATTGGATAAGCAGAAGATAATGAATGGATGGAGGAAGAAAATCTATGCAGTCTATGTTCACTTTGACACCTCCGCTCTCTATGTCGCCAATCAGATTTTTTTTTTTTTCATTACCATCACACAAAAGATGAAAATGTTCAAAGTGGACGCAGACACTAATTATTCCTAAAAAAAAAGTCTTTACTAAAATACCTCACGCTCTTGTAAGACTGCATTAATTATTATATTTTCCAGATTTAATTAAATGTGTGACATCTTCTACACCACACTCATGTCTGCAATAAGAAGTGCAATTTTCAGCATGACCAGTCTTGTACAAGGGCAATTTTTTGACAAAACTACAGTAATTTAAAGTCAAGGTTTATCACTGGATGTGTCATCAGCCATGTTTCTACCACAGAAACCTTTCCCAAAGACCAGGCACAACCAAGGGGACCGGGGACTAAATTAAGCTGTGGAGGAATTATTTTATCACGCGGGAAGTTCTGGCTCAAGTATAGTGCTTTCTGAATGTTCAGGAACTTTGGGGTGAGCTTGCTGCACGGAACATTTCTGATTGCAGTCTCTCAAACAGCATTTCAGGCAGTCTGCCTCACTCATCTCATAGTCATCTTCAGTCAAATTTGCTTGTGTCAAATCACATCGCAGAATTTATTTGATATTTTATGTAAGCGCAACTTTCAAACATTGCCGGTTTTAATGAACGAGGCAGCGAGAGCGGTGGTGGTCTGCTGAGCTACAAGATTAATTAGAACAGGGGAAAGGGGTGAGAAATAGAATTTCAATGTTTTTTTTTCAAGCAGAAATATAAGAGCAAAGAGATTTTTGTCATTGTAACAGGAAAGAAGGCTTTTCCTGTGTGTATACCTGTGTATCGCTCTGACACAAAGCTCAGAAGAGAGGCAGATAACAGAGGTGTAACCTAGTCCTTTCTGTACAGCAAGTCTATAGACTGCAATGGAAACATAGGCAATGATTTGGTAAACTACTGAAATTTGATTTTAACATTCTTTTTTTTTTCAAATAAATACTTTCTGGCTCAAGCTCAGTGGTTATGTCTTTTATAATTGCGCCACCTCGTCCATTTCTTTTTGAACTAATTGCTGTGGAGATTTATTGACACTGACCCCCTCTAAATCTGGTTTCAGTGGAATATTTATCGTTACCTGTCCAGCCTGCTAATGCCCGTGTCTTAACATTTGGTTTTGGGCTCTCTTAGGAGAAGATAAATGATCCGATTGTCAAGCTTCTGATCCAGCAACGGGATTTAGTGACACTTTCCTGACAACCTCCACTGCGGCAGCCAATAATTACTTAAACTGGAAAATAAATGTCAGCATTAAGTAGTATTAGTGGTCTATGGTGGTGAGCGTGTTGATGGAGTGTTCTATATTTTTCCCACCATTTAAACAACAATACAACCTTGAGAGCCGAGGAGAGAGCCCATCAGTCCGTCAGTCTCAGGATGAGGAGAAAAGCAGTTTCTATCAAGAAAAGTAAAGCGTGAGCAGAGTGCAGGCACTTAAAAAGCCTTATTTAGAGCACATCATTCTCAACAAAAACCATGTGCTGATGGTTAGTAGTTACAGCATAGTTTTCCTCCCCATGTGTGTTTCAGCTGCCGTGATGCCTGGAGTCATTAATAAGGCAGACGGAGAGACAGATGCAGGTGGACAGACAGTACGAGCTAGCGGTAAATAGAAGGATAAGGGACAGTGTCACGGTAAATAATGAGCTTGGGGAGCTCTTCATATCCCCGCTCCTTCCTGTGTTTAGAGAGGTCGGTCACCAAATGGACTGCAGGCTAATTGACTTTTAATTAGTGTCTGATCAAACACTTATGCAGCCATAATAATACACTGAAGCCACTATGCAGACATCATCACAGAATGTCTTTCAACATGAAATGTGACTTTAAAGCAGTAGACTGCATTATGTATCTGGTGAGGTTTTTGCTTCAAAATGAGCCACTGGAGCTACGGTTTCAAGTCAACCTGGTCTTTAAGTCTTCAAGGAAGATAAATTACCTTGTAAAATGCTACTTTTAATGACTATGCATTGTGAGGAGCCGTTGGGGACCATTAACTTATAAACTAGTGAGCATCTTGCAATTCAGAAAGAGCTATTACTTCTTTTTGTGAATGCAATAAAAACAGAAAAAGATTTTACAGGCAGATGGGCAAAATGAACCAGTTATTGTTCACTCCTCCTCAGTCTCCCTGCTCATGTCTCTCTTGCCAATCTCTTTTTTTTCCCCCGTCGTCATCCTCCCTTCTCATTTCTACTTGCAATCGGTAGGTCTGTATAATAGCATTTAATGTGAGGATTGTCATGGCTTTCTGATTGCAGTGAAAGCGCCTGTCACCAGCAGATCAACACCTCCACTCTGAGCTCAATGCCCCGTCACGCCCACTGAGGCTGAGTGCCGCTTTGGTTTGGAAAGTATTGGAAAGAAGGTAGCGAGAGTGAGGAACAGCAAAGAGGGTAAGATAAGCATCTTTTGAAATTAGAGACAGGGTGACAAAGAATAAAAATACTGCCAGCACACAGTGAAATGTTCACTTCCAGGAAACATTTAAAGTCCTTGTCTGTGTCTCCTGCAGAGCAAAATAGGAGGACTGTGGTTTGCACAGGGAGATAATACAGTACAGTCTAGCACTTGCCACCGCTGAGTATCTGTGTGGGCATGAAGAACCATCTAAGATATGGTCTGATTGTTCTCTCCGATGAGGTGAATGTCAATAGGCGTAGTGCTCTCCCAGTGTGAGTGGTGCACCTTGGGCTATGGTGTCACTGACATTCAACTCTGACGGGAATAAAAATCCTTCTGTAAGGTGACTGATGATACAAGCCAGCTGTGATGACTCAGCCACACTCTACTGAGCCGCAGTGATAAGTAGAGAGAAATCAGACCATCTCTTCTCTGATTGGGCTCATTGTGCCGCGGGAACATTCAGTGACAGCACAGCGAGGCAGCACAGCAGCAAATAAGAGGCAACATGCAGCTAAAGATTAATATCTGCTAAGGCGCTATGTCGCAATGACCGTCTATAAATTAGTGTGCCGTACGCGGGGGGTTCATCTTCACAGAACTGCGGTGTCCAATAATGGTCTCCGCGAAGAAGGAGAAAACCCACCTCTGCCATGGGGTGGAATCACTAAAATCATGAAAGGTCAAAATCAAATGCATCAATCACTTTTCACTGTACCAAAAGGTCATCCAGGGCATAATTTCCACTGTGGATCGCTCTCATCTGGATCTGGTTACTGTATGATCACAGTAATGGAGCATCATAGTCGGATGGGTGACTCTCGGTATCTGACGTTCCACAAGAAGGTAAGGCCATTTATTTTCTGAAGACAGGTGACTGGCAGCTGGAGCATGAAACCTTCCTGACTGAAGTACAATAAATATGTTTATTCTTCGATGGCAACGTTAATGTTATAAGCATCAGTCTACAGAAATCAAGGATTAAAGTTAACGGATTTTCAAACCAGGGCTGCAGCTGAAAGCCTCTCCCAGCTCACATTAAATGAGAAAAATTCTAATTAGCAGTATTAAAATTTAACATTTCTCAATTTTACTCCAGATTTAAACAAAGCTCATAAAACGTGTTAGTTTTATGATTATCTACAACCAGCTTCCATACCAACCTGAAGGAAATAACAGGATTTCTCAGAGATGCAGCTGAAATACTTAAAACGTGTTAAATTATCTAGGTGTCGTCTGTGTGTTCTACCAATTTTCACTCATACCAGATTTATGAGCAGCAGGGACTGCATTTTTGCCCCATTTTTTCCAAGCTACAAATCACACTTAATTTTTGATTAGTGAAGTTCCCTGAAGAGGTACTCAGTTGGGAAGCAGCTCTGGATATGCTTCCTTACACAAATAAAGAAAGGTTGAGAATCAATACGCATATTTTTAAGAAATAAAAAGATGTCATTTGGTGTTATAATCAGTGTGTCCTTCCAAAAACATGGATGGATGGATAGAGCTTGTTTCCACATTTACAACTGCCCTGTCACAGTTTAGCATCCAAATTACTTGCAAAGGTTGTGCAACAATTAAATATTATCAAAAGCATCTCCCATACCTAGCAGTGGTACCCTGGAGTGATCGCAGACCCAGCAGGGTGTATCAAACCATTTGCTATTCTGCAAAATGAAGAAGTGGCAAAGAAATCTAACAGCTTTTTCCCCCTTAAGGAGCATCAGTTTCTAAGTGGGAGGTCTTTAGAGGAGGAAGGTGGAAAAAAAATCCTTTGGGGAGCTGTCAAACAACAAAGCCAGAGCAAACCCTTCTTGGCTATTTTAGCCTGTAAATGTGCAATATTCAACTTACAGCATGAAAAACGGTTGTGCTGCTACAGTAAATGCAGGGTAAACACAGGTACAGTGTGTTGTGAGGAAAGAAGTCCCACAGAGTCCCCGCCAGCTATAAAATGGCAGCCTCATATCTTTCAGATAGCCGCCATTGGCTCCCAGTAGAATGAATCCTTTGAATGGCCCATTAAATCATTAAAACAGCCTCCCATTCAGAAACACCCGCTGCATAAGTTATTAACTACACACAGGCTCGCACACACAACACTAAACTTCTCTCACAGGACCATTTTGAAACACATAACAAAAAGTGAAGATAAAAAGGTGACGCGTGCTGAGGTTAAAGAAAAAAAAAAATCACACTAACAAGAAATCATTTCTTTGAACAGCCAATGAATGAAGCCGTCTTTTCTCTTCACAGAAAGTCACATTTCACCGGCACCAAGTGATGTGGTGTGAGAATGCTAAGACAACTTTCAAAAAACACCTCTATTTTACCTCATCAATATGCAAATCCTTATAGCCCACACATATGTGGAATATGCTTTTATTGGAAACCCTGTGAAACAGTAAAACCCTGCCTCTCACCCAGTGACAGCTGGTACATGTTTAAGCTTTAGCCTCACTGCAACCCAGAACTGGATGAGCAGAAGAAAATGGATGGTTGGATTTTATCAGATTCCTTGTTGCATAAAGTATAATATTTGAAATTTCTCCCAAGAAATATCAGTTGAGCGATCATTTAGGCTAACAGACGCTATAAATTCCGCCGTGTTTCAGCACGCTGTGGTAAAATTAGTCATCTACAAGAAACACAGGGCGCTACAAATAAGTCATTTTCTGTCCCTTCTTTTAGGTCAGCCTGAGCCTTTGTGTGTGCCATGCATTCATGTGTGCAGAGGTTATATTTTCCTTTAGCAGATGGATGCTGAGAGCCAATTTTAATGAATCTTATGGTTTCCATTTGCCCTCTAGCCTCACATCTGTCCATCCTGTCCCTGAGCTTACAGCGTTTCTGCTGAGATTGAGTTTTAACTTGTTACAGTGGCAGTGGGAGTTGTATATACCTTTTGTTACTACTACAGTAGCCTCAATAAATGTGATGAATCCCAAGTAGACTTTAAACTGCACTGTGAATTTCCAAAAGTGAAGTGTTACATCACTCCATAACTGCTTTAGCAGAACCTATGGTTTTAGGCAGTTTGATCTTTGGCTATTCATAATATGTTGTTTGTGTATTTTTCAAAAAGAACAAGGGGAAAAAATAAAATTATTTATCGCCTGATTCTTTTTCCCAAGGTTTATTTTCTTTGTCTGGCACACATTGCTCGTCTAAAGCCTCACCACTCATATTTCCCTTTATTTGAAGTGTACACAACCAGCCACACAGAAATAAAATATAAATAAAATATATCCCTTCTTTGCTCAATCGTCTTTAAATGTGTTCTTTTATTTCTCGAGTGTCTGGATGTCTTAGCCTATTCTGCAACTAGAATTGAGCCTGCCTGGCTGCATAGACACACAGTCACAAATTGTTCTTTAAATTGTGGGCGACAGCCGACTGTTTGCTGGAGGCGACCGGGAACAGTCTAAAACAAGCCATAGTTTTACATCCATCTAACACTACGATACATAAGAGGCAGGAACGCGCTGGGCATGAAGGGGAGCTAAATAAAGACAGTGATAGCATTTAAAAATTAAGCTTGAAGCTTGTTTTTTTTTTTTTGAATGCCACTGAAATATATATATATATATATTTTTGCAGAAAAACACAGCACAAGACCTGAAAATGGGTAGAGAGCTTTTTTTGAGAGAGAGAGAGATGTGTCATGCAGTACTGTAAGTCCGATACTAAAATAACTTTTTTTTACAGCCTATCATGGAAATACTGGAGATAGAATCCTGCCAGAGGATCAGCTGTATTGATGCTTCCACCAGAAAAAAAATGGTCACATATAGACTGTTTCAGTGTTGAACCCAGAGGCTTAGACTGATAGCTTGAACCGCAACACTGAGGACACAGTGTCAGGCCATTCAGCCCTTCTTCTTACACCGAACTGTTGGTGTGATTTTCCTGCTGCCCGAGGCGACTGTCAGCGCTGTCACCTACTCCACCGCTGTCTTCTTCACTACGTTCTAAACATCTCCTCGTCTCTTGTCAACGTCTTGAAGGATTCAAATAAGAAAGTTTGGCGGCGTTTTGGATCTTACTGAGATTTGCGTTTGAAAAAGCAAAAAAACAGCTCAGAATCGGAAACAACAGATGATGAGGAGCGCGTGAAGACTAGAAGAACTCAGTGTCAGAGGTTACTCAGAAAACACGGCTCCGTGTAAATGCACACATTTGCATACTTCAGCCAGAAGGTTATGTGTGAAGACAGGAAAGTTGTGATGGCTGAAAGAAAAACATTTGCAAAACAAAAGACTAAATCCTACATATAAATAAAACAAACGCATTAATTCAGTAGCTCACAAAGCACGGAAGATTTAGAAAAACACTTAAAGCCTGAAACATACTCATTCAAGAGTACTAATTATTCCCCACGTGTGAGCAGTAGTCTATTTCAAGTTGCTCAGCTCCTCCTGGATCTGACAGACTAAAATGTATTTTGTAGTACTGCTGCTCGAAACGACTCTGAAAAACTTTCCGAGCAGTTTCGCAGTGAAACGCTGCAAGGAACATTTGAAGCTCAATGATAAAAAAGCATAAAAGAATTACAGGATTTTAAGAAGCCATCAGCAGAGCCCTTTTTAGCCTCCTGTTATGTGGTGGGTTTGTAGGAATAGAGGTCATCTTGGGAGATGGGTGTAGCTGTAGTTCAGAGGTTAGGAAAACACATTGAAGTCGAAAAAAGAAAAAAAACTGGTTAGAAGTCAGATGCTGTCAACTCTGGCTCTCTTTGAGATCATCTTTTTTTTCTACATGATCCCAGACCCAAAAAAGAGAGTTAACTTTGAGCAGGTTGTGTGTTTGAGTGTGCGATTTGTCATAAGCAGTGAGACGGTGTGTGCAATCTGAGGCCTCAGAGGACTGTCTGTCTCTGCTGCACACAACAAGAAGACAAGAAGAAGTCCTCCAAATCCCAACTTGTGTGCAGTACTTGTATTTTATATGTCATTTTTTACACAGGCTGTTTTTCAAACTTCTAAGCGGACGCCCCGACTGGTCGGGGCAGAAGACTGCCCCTTCTTTCTGTGCTTCTTCCTGTTAAAAAGGAGTTTTTCCTTCCCACTGTCGCCAAGTGCTTCCTCCTTTTTGACTGGTTTTCTCTGAAATTATTGTAGGGTTTTTAGCTTACAATATAAAGCATGTTGAGGCAACTGTTTGTTGTGATTTGGCGCAATATAAATTGAATTGAATTGAATTGAATTGGCAAGATGGTCATGTGATTGGGTTGAGCAGGCTCAGCGCACAGCTACACAGCAGAGCATTGCTAGCTGCCCATGAAGCTAAAAAAAACTGTGTAAACATTGTGATTTAATTTTCATTAAATCTATTCGATAACCTTAGTGTTTCTTGCCGGGCTCTGTGGTCTATGCAAACAAACTCCGTACAGAAAATTGCAGCTGGCAGATAAATAATAGTCCAGTGGTGGTAATTAAAAAAATGATTGTCAATTGTAGAGACTTGAAAGCCTGAAAACAGCTCGTTGTACCTCAATAATGAAGCTGTATTGTTAAAAAAAAAAAAGTAATCCAGTAATAGAGATCAGTTTGACCATATCCTTGTAATTTTAAACAAAGCCTCTGATTACTAGTCTACAGTAAAATGAAGAAAAAATATGGCAGTGAAATGGTTTATTCTCCCTGTTCTGACTGCAGACTTGCTAATGCTGTGAAACACCGAAAAAGAAAATCTTGTAGCCCTTTAAAACTGTTTGCTGGGTTGACCTTGGAGACACTCTTTCACTCTGTTTCATGTTGATTTCCCTCTTCATCCTTCATTTTATCTTTTCCCGTTCTCCTCTCTCAAAAGTCTCACTCTTGCCTTATCTCGCCGTTCCAATTCCACATCTGCCTATGACCCTCCATTTCATCTCAGTATTTGCTTCAGCAACTAGAAAACACTCCCGGTGTGAGAGATATGGCATGCTAAACTCGGTCCATATCTTTAAATTAAAAGAAAAATGTGGACGGCAAGAAAGTGTTGGCGTCTTGGAGGGGAGAGAGAAGCACATGAATGAAGGCTAACATTGATGAATGAATACTGAATAAAAATTCTCAAAGAGAAAAGAAAGGAAAGAAGTTGAACTATAAGAGAAACTTGATGTGCAGATGTGCAGCATCATTATCATGCTTGCAAATATCCCACCCATTTTCAGGTCTGGCTGAAAACCCATGAATGGAAAGAATATAAATTCGGAAAAGGACAGCAAACTTTGGGGTCATTTTTCTTGTGAATAAGCCATTCAGTTTCTGATCCTCAAATTCGGTGAATTTAACAGTCTGGATGAGTCATGTGTGCTCACTTCAGCACTAATGGCTGAATTAAATGAAACTCAAAATGTTTTGCGGCAACATCCACATGTTCCCTACAAAGGTGAACATAAATCAGAACCTAAAAGGAAAAATAAATGATTCATATTTTCAGTATCGTGTAGGGCACGGTATTATTTAAAAAAAAAATAAAAATCTGGCTCATACCTGACATTCAGCACTAACAGTATTTTATTTTTCTACATATCTCAAGTTTGTTCAGCAGCAAAGTTTTCCAGCTCCTCAAGGGGGATGCTACGGCATTCCCTGGCCAGATGAGATATACTATATCATTCCAGTGTGATCTGTCTGCCTCGATGCCTCCTACCAACTAAATGTGCCCCAAAAATCCACAGCTTGCTCCTTTCCACCTAAAAGAGCAGCAGCTCTACCCCACCTTCCTCCAGACATCTGTATTCCACACCCTGCCTCTTAGACCCCTACCCAAATCTCACGACCATAGGCAAGGGTTAGAACATAAGCCGACTAGTAAATCGAAAGCCAGGCCTTCCACCTCTTCCTCGTCTTACCGATCTCATGCTCCAATTTGCTGCCGCTCACAAAGAGAAGAACTGAGGGTACTAAAACCCTTTAACCTGGGGCAGCAATTTACTCTCAGCCTGGAGGAAGCAATCCACTGTTTCTGGCAGGGACCTATTGCTTCAGACAAACTTTTCTGCGCCATAAAGTCCTGTCAGAATCAACAGAAGAAGAATCAGCAAAAAGTCATAACCCCAGCTGAGGCCAAGACCAGCTGGAAAGTTGTTTGCCTTCCCATGAAGAACACAGACTCTGCTCTCACTCTGGTTATTTAAGGACTAAACAGATATCCTCACAAGCCCCCTTTATGAGCACATTCCTGTGTCATCAAAAAGTCCACAAAACACAGATTGGATCGGAATGATGAAGGAACGCGTTTATAATGAATAAGATATCTAACGTGAGTAACATGCTTAACCTAGTGAGCAACAGATGTTCAAATTTTAACTGCAGAACAGTTGAAAATTTCCTCATCAAGCTCCAGTTTGCATTTACCTTGACCAATGAGAAACCTTTTATTTCAGCTGCATATTTTATCAGGCGCCAGCAGACAGAAGCTTGGTTGCAAACAAATGGTCACAAGTGAAAACCACACTATCACTGCACTGTAGGGTACCGTTGCCACTTTATTGACGGGGTTTCCTTCATTTTCTTAAGCCACCCACTGAAAAACAGCAGGTTTATGTTTAAAAAC